>JALIZH010017702.1:0-126522 GCA_030522465.1 Rhipicephalus appendiculatus
ATTATTGCACACAGAGAGACTCCAGTGGCACAAAATGTGCATAGTGGGTTGCCAAGATGCTGATTGGTCATGAAAAAATTGTGAAGAGGTGCCACCTTAACATTTCTTCAGCACTACCATGACGAAGGAAAAGAGAGTTTCTGAGCAGAATAGTCACATGCGACGAGACATTGGTCCACTTCAAAAACCGAAGAAACGAAAGCGCAACAGCAACAGTGGAAAGCATTCTGATTCCCTGAGAGCAAGGAAGTTCAAGTGAAACCTTTCTCCAACAAGAAGTGCGTATGGCTGTTGTGTTTGGGAAGAGAAATGGTGTCCTCTTGGTGGAATCCATGGGACCTGGCACGACCATCACAGCGGCATCGTACGTGTAACTCTCGAATGCCTACAGAGGGCAATGCAGAACAAGCGAAGAAGGACGTTGTCATCATACATTGTCTCTTTTCATGACAACGTGGGGCCACAAAGGAAGCGGTGGGAAGTGTTCAATCACTCACCATACAGACCCGACTTAGCGCTCTCTGATTACCATCTCCTTGCTAACATGAAATGCTGGCTAGGAAGCCTGTGCTTTCAACCAGTCCTGTACACAGGTCTGCTGCCTTCGTTGCAGACTGGCTTACAGAACTTCTCCAGGAGAGCATAGGAAAGTTGCGAGGCAGACAGTTTCGATGAAGCCCTTGAACAACATTTGTTGTGTTGAATACGGAATCACTGAAACCTATATTACTTGTGGCACGAGTGTGATTGTGAAATATTGGTGCTGTTTTTTTTCTTTGGTTAAAAATCATCCTGGCCAAACTGACGTAGTTGCATGTGGTGCCAGTATTATTGATTATTTCTGCACTGTTCTCCTTTCTTGTTATTCCACTCCTGCATGGGCCATGCCAGCCTGAAGCATTGTGAAATAAGTAAATAAATAAGTTGGTGCCACACATCGACAAATGTCACAGAATTGAAATGCCAACTATGTAGAGATGTGGCTAGTATGTGTACCTGAACATTTAAAATGAGGCAGTTCTAATTTTCACTCTGGTTACTATTTCGCGGCCAAACAGATCTTGACAACAAAAAAAGAATTGTAACATAGGGTGAAAGACACAGACGCACCATTGCCTGGGCAAATTTGCACAAATGCACCGATTGAGCGACTATTGTGCAGCTTCATAAAAACAGCCAGAACATTAGAAGTTAGCATCTTGTATATGTTGTTCAATTCTGTTTGATGATTCAAGCATATTTACCTTCCAAGTTCTGACGTTCCTTTCAGAGTCACTCTTGGTAGAAAAGATTTTGTTGCACGGCGAGTCGTTTTTTGCCCATCTGCACGAGGTCAGTGGAGTTAGCTAAACCATAGAACACAAAAAATTGGGGTGCAGGCTATTATAAATTAACGAGACGGGAAATGAAAACCTAGAATGTGCGCATATTTTGATTAGTTAAAGGCTATGATTTGATGCAGACGTGTTCCTCCGCGATTAAAGCTGAGCTGCACATGCATGCGCTTCTATTGACATACACACGCAAACTCCAAGTAAATCCAATATACTACAGGTTGGTCATCAAGAATAGCGACATGAACTCGTTCATATACACAACTCATACCGGTGTCACACGGGACATTTTGAGCGCCATCAGGGCCGATCGAAATGTGGTTTCTTGATCGCGATCAACAATGGTCGCTACTACAAGTTATGTCGCCGTGCAGCAGCACATGATACCGACCTATTTCCATCCGGATTGGCCATGATCGCGATCAAAAGAGCCCATGGGACACGGACGCGCGCTATAAGTTACAGCACGCGAACACGACACACGGTAAAAATATGGCATACACAACGCACAAACACGTTTTCGTTGTCTTTGTTCGTCGCACGTTAAACGCACGCCAGCAAAAAGTGTCATAGAAAATAAAATCACACTCACCTCCAAGAAGGTCGACATCCCCGCGAAAGTGGCTGTCCTTGATGTCCTTGCCCGGCTCACTTTTCCAATAGGCGCCTATTGTTTTTGCGATATCGGCTACGCTTAGCGGATTGAAGCCTTTCATGAAGCTTTCCACAATTGCGCGGTAACCGTCTCTGCAAACGACGAACGTGACCCTTTTGGTGCAGCCCGCATTTCGAATGCGCCTGCGTGGTTTGACTGAACCCCACATCTGCCGCACAGTTTGAAGAGGAGCACCACACGCTGCACACAGCAAATGTTTAAACCCGGAGGCACTAAAACCGATCAGCACATCCCGCACATCATGCAAACGCCATTACAACGTAAATGACTTCGCCATAGGCTTGTCTTGGCCGCTTGGACTCGACCAAGTTCACATCGATAAAGCTCGAAGGTGGCGAAAGCGACAAAACTCATTCACACACTTTCAAATTCATAACCCCACTTTCTTTTACAGTGGTAAAAAAAAACAGGTAGAAAGTTTGATCAATCTTCACACTTTTTTTTGACGTCACCGGAAATTATAATTTGGCTACCGTAATGCGGCTGCCCTCATGTGCGGTTGACTTATGCTTGTAAACATCCGGTCGCGCAAATTACAAATGGCAGCCAAGCACTCTGCGGTAATCGCGTTTGATTCTCATCGACACATTAACAAACTGGACCTACCGAGAGCGGAGGGCATGGGAAGAAAAAGCTTTTGTGAGCTTCAGTAAGCTTCCCTGCTGATTACAGTTCAGCAGCATGCTGTGACGGCATACATCAACTGGCGCACATAAGCACACATGATCACCAAAAGAACGCGACAAGTACACGCAATTTAGAGAAGAGAAAAAGAAAAAAAAAACACATCAAAGACAAATTTCATATCCAGTATTCTAGATTCACGAAGAAGCATGAAGCGCAGATCTGCAACACGAAAACGATTTTGCGTTCAATACACGGGGTAATGGTAAAGTCAGTCTCGTGTGGGCCCCGTAATTTGTGTGTGGTGTTTTTTGTTTAAATTTTTTTCATGAGCCGTAAGGATTACACAGAAGAGTATTCGGCTAACGTTGCTATATCTCTAAGCCAGGCCCGTAGCCAGGGGGGGGGGGGCGAGGGGCTTTACCCCCGGAAATTCGGATGGAGGGGGGTGTTTTTACTTCGAATAAATAATAAAAATAGGTGGTTTTTCAGTTTTCAACAGATGCCCCCCCCACCCCCCACAAAAACAAAAATTCTGGCAACGGGCCTGCTCTAAGCATTCATGTATTTATTTCGTATATGCATGTAAGAACTCAGCGTAAGTAATAAGTATTAAGAACAGTTGTGTAAGATCACAGTTTGGAAGAGCTGTGGAGAAGAATGATCTCTGGCTAAGTTGTACATGATACGTAAAGCTTTCTTTTGCAGGACGTAGAGATTCTGTAAGGCTGCTAGTAGAAATGAAACACGAGAAGGCTTAACACACGTGACTAACCTGCACATCCCTTAGCAACTTTTTCTGTTAGCCAAACACCAAGAGTCTTAAACGGCTGGCACTATTTTTATGTTTTTAGAGCTGAGTCAGTGATTCACGTCATAATATATGACGTGAATCACTGACTCAGCTCTAAAACATAAATATATGTTTACCCTCGGGATCAGGGGCAAAAAGTGATCGCTTTCGTGTTAACCGCAATAACTTCTAGTGCATTTACTTCCCAACCACGCTCCATCTTTACAACCGAAAAAAGTCAACGACGATTACGACACTGCCTAATGCGAATTCTGAGCGCAGCTTGTATTGGGGCTATGCCAACTGCAACCACATGTGGTAGAACTTATTTTGGCTTTCCGCAGTTGTAGCAATGTAACATTCGTTACATATTGCCACAGGAACTGCCAGCGCTCAAGTTTTACGCACACCACACTGCATGCATTGCAGGCGTCGCGAAACGCCGAGCGCTCGAGTGCAACGCACACCACCATGTGCGTTGAAGGTGTCGCGAATGAAGCGAAACGCCTAGAGCCCCGTTCATGGTCGTCGCCAGGAGTTTCTCTTGGGGGGTGCAAGCGAGCGTTGCATCGCGGCTCGGGGAGGGGGAGAGCACTGGTCAAGATTGGGTGCGGGCAATTGGTGGTGAGGCTTGAGCGGGGCAAGTGCCCTTTTCCCACCCCCCCTGCCGACGCCCATGGCCCCGTTACGACAATCGAAGCCAGCCGCAGTGCACGTCTCAACCCTGCATGCGCACAAAATCCGACCGTAAGGAACAGAGGGGGGACACACCTAGTTGTCTGGTGGTGATGGTTTCATGCATACGTACAACAAGAAACAAAACATTGAGAATTATGTGCTCTTGAGGAACTTCTGAGCGATAACCAACAATAAGTATCGTTCACGAACGACCAAGCTTGTACCAACCAACAGTTCGGATGAGCGATTTCGAGGCATTACGTGTTAACTTGAGATGAAAATTCAAGCTACTCCTGTTTCAAGGGCACGACTAAGGTGACACGCAGTTGTCTGGTGGTCACGGTTTCACACATACATTCAACAAGATGCTTTTGAAGGTTGAGATGGAGTGCATGAAACAAAACATTTAGAATTATGTGCTCTTGTGCAACTTCTGACCCAAACGAACACCAAGTATCGTTCACGAACGACCAAGCTTGTGCCGACCAAAAGTTCGGATGAGCCAATTTGGAGCATTACGTGTTAACTTGAGATGAAAATTCAAGCTAACTCCTGTTTCAAAGGGCACGACTAAGGTGACACGTAGTTGTCTGGTGGTCACGGTTTCATGCATACGTACAGGAAGATGCTTTTGAAGGTTGAGATGGAAGCACGTGAAACAAAACATTGAGAATTATGTGCTCTTGAGGAACTTCTGAGCGATAACCAACAATAAGTTTTGTTCACGAATGACCAAGCTTGTGCCAACCAACAGTTCGGATGAGCCATTTGGAGCATTACGTGTTAACTTGAGATGAAAATTCAAGCTACTCCTGTTTCAAGGGCACGACTAAGGAGATATGTAGTTGTCTGGTGGTCACGGTTTCACACATACATTCAACAAGATGCTTTTGAAGGTTGAGATGGAAGCTCGTGAAACAAAACATTGAGAATTATGTGCTCTTGAGGAACTTCTGAGCGATAACCAACAATAAGTATCGTTCACGAACGACCAAGCTTGTGCTGACCAAAAAGTTCGGATGAGCCATTTGGAGCATTACATGTTAACTTGAGATTGAAAATTCAAGCTACTCCTGTTTCAAGGGCACGACTAAGGTGACACGTAGTTGTCTGGTGGTCACGGTTTCACACATACATTCAACAAGATGCTTTTGAAGGTTGAGATGGAAGCTCGTGAAACAAAACATTGAGAATTATGTGCTCTTGAGGAACTTCTGAGCGATAACAAACAATAGGTATCGTTCACGAACGACCAAGCTTGTGCCGACCGACAGTTCGGATGAGCCATGTGGAGCATTACGTGTTAACTTGAGATGAAAATTCAAGCTACTCCTGTTTCAAGGGCACGACTAAGGTGACACGTAGTTGTCTGGTGGTCACGGTTTCACACATACATTCAACAAGATGCTTTTGAAGGTTGAGATGGAAGCTCGTGAAACAAAACATTGAGAATTATGTGCTCTTCAGGAACTTCTGAGCGATAACCAACAATAAGTATCGTTCACGAACGACCAAGCTTGTGCCAACCAACAGTTTGGATGAGCCATTTGGAGCATTACGTGTTAACTTGAGATGAAAATTCAAGCTACTCCTGTTTCAAGGGCACGACTAAGGTGACACGTAGTTGTCTGGTGGTCACAGTTTCACACATACATTCAACAAGATGCTTTTGAAGGTTGAGATGGAAGCTCGTGAAACAAAACATTGAGAATTATGTGCTCTTGAGGAACTTCTGTGCGATAACAAACAATAGGTATCGTTCACGAACGACCAAGCTTGTGCCAACCAACAGTTCGGATGAGCGATTTGGAGCATTACGTGTTAACTTGAGATGAAAATTCAAGCTACTCCTGTTTCAAGGGCACGACTAAGGTGACACGCAGTTGTCTGGTGGTCACGGTTTCACACATACATTCAACAAGATGCTGTTGAAGGTTGAGATGGAAGTGCATGAACCAAAACATTTAGAATTATGTGCTCTTGTGCAACTTCTGACCCAAACGAACACCAAGTATCGTTCACGAACGACCAAGCTTGTGCCGACCAAAAGTTCGGATGAGCAATTTGGAGCATTACGTGTTAACTTGAGATGAAAATTCAAGCTAATCCTGTTTCAAAGGCACGACTAAGGTGACACGTAGTTGTCTGGTGCTCACGGTTTCATGCATACGTACAGGAAGATGCTTTCGAAGGTTGAGATGGGAGCACGTGAAACAAAACAGTGAGAATTATGTGCTCTTGAGGAACTTCTGAGCGATAACCAACAATAAGTATCGTTCACGAACGACCAAGCTTGTGCCGATCCAACAGTTCGGATGAGCCATTTGGAGCATTACGTGTTAACTTGAGATGAAAATTCAAGCTACTCCTATTTCAAGGGCACGACTAAGGTGACACGTAGTTGTCTGGTGGTCACGGTTTCACACATACATTCAACAAGATGCTTTTGAAGGTTGAGATGCAAGCTCGTGAAACAAAACATTGAGAATTATGTGCTCTTGAGGAACTTCTGAGCGATAACCAACAATAAGTATCGTTCACGAACGACCAAGCTTGTGCCGACCAACAGTTCGGATGAGCGATTTGGAGCATTACGTGTTAACTTGAGATGAAAATTCAAGCTACTCCTGTTTCAAGGGCACGACTAAGGTGACACGTAGTTGTCTGGTGGTCACGGTTTCACACATACATTCAACAAGATGCTTTTGAAGGTTGAGATGGAAGCTCGTGAAACAAAACATTGAGAATTATGTGCTCTTGAGGAACTTCTGAGCGATAACCAGCAATAGGTATCGTTCACGAACGACCAAGCTTGTGCCGACCGACAGTTCGGATGAGCCATGTGGAGCATTACGTGTTAACTTGAGATGAAAATTCAAGCTACTCCTGTTTCAAGGGCACGACTAAGGTGACACGTAGTTGTCTGGTGGTCACGGTTTCACACATACATTCAACAAGATGCTTTTGAAGGTTGAGATGGAAGCTCGTGAAACAAAACATTGAGAATTATGTGCTCTTGAGGAACTTCTGTGCGATAACAAACAATAGGTATCGTTCACGAACGACCAAGCTTGTGCCAACCAACAGTTCGGATGAGCGATTTGGAGCATTACGTGTTAACTTGAGATGAAAATTCAAGCTACTCCTGTTTCAAGGGCACGACTAAGGTGACACGCAGTTGTCTGGTGGTCACGGTTTCACACATACATTCAACAAGATGCTTTTGAAGGTTGAGATGGAAGTGCATGAAACAAAACATTTAGAATTATGTGCTCTTGTGCAACTTCTGACCCAAACGAACACCAAGTATCGTTCACGAACGACCAAGCTTGTGCCGACCAAAAGTTCGGATGAGCAATTTGGAGCATTACGTGTTAACTTGAGATGAAAATTCAAGCTAATCCTGTTTCAAAGGCACGACTAAGGTGACACGTAGTTGTCTGGTGGTCACGGTTTCATGCATACGTACAGGAAGATGCTTTCGAAGGTTGAGATGGAAGCACGTGAAACAAAACATTGAGAATTATGTGCTCTTGAGGAACTTCTGAGCGATAACAAACAATAAGTATCGTTCACGAACGACCAAGCTTGTGCCAACCAACAGTTCGGATGAGCCATTTGGAGCATTACGTGTTAACTTGAGATGAAAATTCAAGTTAATCCTGTTTCAAGGGCACGACTAAGGTGACACGTAGTTGTCTTGTGGTCACGGTTTCATGCATACGTACAAGAAGATGCTTTTGAAGGTTGAGATGGAAGCACGCGAAACAAAACATCGAGAATTATGTGCTCTTGAGGAACTTCTGAGCGATAACCAACAATAAGTATCGTTCACGAACGACCAAGCTTGTGCCGATCCAACAGTTCGGATGAGCCATTTGGAGCATTACGTGTTAACTTGAGATGAAAATTCAAGCTACTCCTGTTTCAAGGGCACAACTAAGGTGACATGTAGTTGTCTGGTGGTCACGGTTTCACACATACATTCAACAAGATGCTTTTGTAGGTTGAGATGGAAGCTCGTGAAACAAAACATTGAGAATTATGTGCTCTTGAGGAACTTCTGAGCGATAACCAACAATAAGTATCGTTCACGAACGACCAAGCTTGTGCCGATCCAACAGTTCGGATGAGCCATTTGGAGCATTACGTGTTAACTTTAGATGAAAATTCAAGCTACTCCTGTTTCAAGGGCACGACTAAGGTGACACGTAGTTGTCTGGTGGTCACGGTTTCAAACATACATTCAACAAGATGCTTTTGAAGGTTGAGATGGAAGCTCGTGAAACAAAACATTGAGAATTATGTGGTCTTGAGGAATTTCTGAGCGATAACCAACAATAAGTATCGTTCACGAACGACCAAGCTTGTACCAACCAACAGTTCGGATGAGCGATTTCGAGCATTACGTGTTAACTTGAGATGAAAATTCGAGCTACTCCTGTTTCAACGGCACGACTAAGGTGACACGTAGTTGTCTGGTGGTCACGGTTTCACACATACATTCAACAAGATGCTTTTGAAGGTTGAGATGGAGTGCATGAAACAAAACATTTAGAATTATGTGCTCTTGTGCAACTTCTGACCCAAACGAACACCAAGTATCGTTCACGAACGACCAAGCTTGTGCCGACCAAAAGTTCGGATGAGCAATTTGGAGCATTACGTGTTAACTTGAGATGAAAATTCAAGCTAATCCTGTTTCAAAGGCACGACTAAGGTGACACGTAGTTGTCTGGTGGTCACGGTTTCATGCATACGTACAGGAAGATGCTTTTGAAGGTTGAGATGGAAGCACGTGAAACAAAACATTGAGAATTATGTGCTCTTGAGGAACTTCTGAGCGATAACCAACAATAAGTTTTGTTCACGAATGACCAAGCTTGTGCCAACCAACAGTTCGGATGAGCCATTTGGAGCATTACGTGTTAACTTGAGATGAAAATTCAAGCTACTCCTGTTTCAAGGGCACGACTAAGGAGATATGTAGTTGTCTGGTGGTCACGGTTTCACACATACATTAAACAAGATGCTTTTGAAGGTTGAGATGGAAGCTCGTGAAACAAAACATTGAGAATTATGTGCTCTTGAGGAACTTCTGAGCGATAACCAACAATAAGTATCGTTCACGAACGACCAAGCTTGTGCTGACCAAAAGTTCGGATGAGCCATTTGGAGCATTACATGTTAACTTGAGATTAAAATTCAAGCTACTCCTGTTTCAAGGGCACGACTAAGGTGACACGTAGTTGTCTGGTGGTCACGGTTTCACACATACATTCAACAAGATGCTTTTGAAGGTTGAGATGGAAGCACGTGAAACAAAACATTGAGAATTATGTGCTCTTGAGGAACTTCTGAGCGATAACCAACAATAAGTTTTGTTCACGAATGACCAAGCTTGTGCCAACCAACAGTTCGGATGAGCCATTTGGAGCATTACGTGTTAACTTGAGATTAAAATTCAAGCTATTCCTGTTTCAAGGGCACGACTAAGGTGACACGTAGTTGTCTTGTGGTCACGGTTTCATGCATACGTACAAGAAGATGCTTTTGAAGGTTGAGATGGAAGCACGCGAAACAAAACATCGAGAATTATGTGCTCTTGAGGAACTTCTGAGCGATAACCAACAATAAGTATCGTTCACGAACGACCAAGCTTGTGCCGATCCAACAGTTCGGATGAGCCATTTGGAGCATTACGTGTTAACTTGAGATGAAAATTCAAGCTACTCCTGTTTCAAGGGCACAACTAAGGTGACATGTAGTTGTCTGGTGGTCACGGTTTCACACATACATTCAACAAGATGCTTTTGTAGGTTGAGATGGAAGCTCGTGAAACAAAACATTGAGAATTATGTGCTCTTGAGGAACTTCTGAGCGATAACCAACAATAAGTATCGTTCACGAACGACCAAGCTTGTGCCGATCCAACAGTTCGGATGAGCCATTTGGAGCATTACGTGTTAACTTGCGATGAAAATTCAAGCTACTCCTGTTTCAAGGGCACGACTAAGGTGACACGTAGTTGTGTGGTGGTCACGGTTTCATGCATACGTACAAGAAGATGCTTTTGAAGGTTGAGATGGAAGCACGTGAAACAAAACCTCGAGAATTATGTGCTCTTGAGGAACTTCTGAGCGATAACCAAAAATAAGTATCGTTCACGAACGACCAAGCTTGTGCCGATCCAACAGTTCGGATGAGCCATTTGGAGCATTACGTGTTAACTTTAGATGAAAATTCAAGCTACTCCTGTTTCAAGGGCACGACTAAGGTGACACGTAGTTGTCTGGTGGTCACGGTTTCAAACATACATTCAACAAGATGCTTTTGAAGGTTGAGATGGAAGCTCGTGAAACAAAACATTGAGAATTATGTGGTCTTGAGGAATTTCTGAGCGATAACCAACAATAAGTATCGTTCACGAACGACCAAGCTTGTACCAACCAACAGTTCGGATGAGCGATTTCGAGCATTACGTGTTAACTTGAGATGAAAATTCGAGCTACTCCTGTTTCAACGGCACGACTAAGGTGACACGTAGTTGTCTGGTGGTCACGGTCTCACACATACATTCAACAAGATGCTTTCGAAGGTTGAGATGGGAGCACGTGAAACAAAACATTGAGAATTATGTGCTCTTGAGGAACTTCTGAGCGATAACCAACAATAAGTATCGTTCACGAACGACCAAGCTTGTACCAACCAACAGTTCGGATGAGCGATTTCGAGCATTACGTGTTAACTTGAGATGAAAATTCAAGCTACTCCTGTTTCAAGGGCACGACTAAGGTGACACGCAGTTGTCTGGTGGTCACGGTTTCACACATACATTCAACAAGATGCTTTTGAAGGTTGAGATGGAGTGCATGAAACAAAACATTTAGAATTATGTGCTCTTGTGCAACTTCTGACCCAAACGAACACCAAGTATCGTTCACGAACGACCAAGCTTGTGCCGACCAAAAGTTCGGATGAGCAATTTGGAGCATTACGTGTTAACTTGAGATGAAAATTCAAGCTAATCCTGTTTCAAAGGCACGACTAAGGTGACACGTAGTTGTCTGGTGGTCACGGTTTCATGCATACGTACAGGAAGATGCTTTTGAAGGTTGAGATGGAAGCACGTGAAACAAAACATTGAGAATTATGTGCTCTTGAGGAACTTCTGAGCGATAACCAACAATAAGTTTTGTTCACGGATGACCAAGCTTGTGCCAACCAACAGTTCGGATGAGCCATTTGGAGCATTACGTGTTAACTTGAGATGAAAATTCAAGCTACTCCTGTTTCAAGGGCACGACTAAGGAGATATGTAGTTGTCTGGTGGTCACGGTTTCACACATACATTAAACAAGATGCTTTTGAAGGTTGAGATGGAAGCTCGTGAAACAAAACATTGAGAATTATGTGCTCTTGAGGAACTTCTGAGCGATAACCAACAATAAGTATCGTTCACGAACGACCAAGCTTGTGCTGACCAAAAGTTCGGATGAGCCATTTGGAGCATTACATGTTAACTTGAGATTAAAATTCAAGCTACTCCTGTTTCAAGGGCACGACTAAGGTGACACGTAGTTGTCTGGTGGTCACGGTTTCACACATACATTCAACAAGATGCTTTTGAAGGTTGAGATGGAAGCACGTGAAACAAAACATTGAGAATTATGTGCTCTTGAGGAACTTCTGAGCGATAACCAACAATAAGTTTTGTTCACGAATGACCAAGCTTGTGCCAACCAACAGTTCGGATGAGCCATTTGGAGCATTACGTGTTAACTTGAGATTAAAATTCAAGCTATTCCTGTTTCAAGGGCACGACTAAGGTGACACGTAGTTGTCTGGTGGTCACGGTTTCACACATACATTCAACAAGATGCTTTTGAAGGTTGAGATGGAAGCTCGTGGAACAAAACATTGAGAATTATGTGCTCTTGAGGAACTTCTGAGCGATAACCAACAATAAGTTTTGTTCACGAACGACCAAGCTTGTGCCGACCAAAAGTTCGGATGAGCTATTTGGAGCATTACGTGTTAACTTGAGATGAAAATTCAAGCTACTCCTGTTTCAAGGGCACGACTAAGGTGACACGTAGTTGTCTGGTGGTCACGGTTTCACGCATACATTCAACAAGATGCTTTTGAAGGTTGAGATGGAAGCTTGTGAAACAAAACATTGAGAATTATGTGCTCTTGAGGAACTTCTGAGCGATAACCAACAATAAGTATCGTTCACGAACGACCAAGCTTGTGCTGACCAAAAGTTTGGATCAGCCATTTGGAGCATTACGTGTTAACTTGCGATGAAAATTCAAGCTACTCCTGTTTCAAGGGCACGACTAAGGTGACACGTAGTTGTCTGGTGGTCACGGTTTCACACATACATTCAACAAGATGCTTTTGAAGGTTGAGATGGAAGCTCGTGAAACAAAACATTGAGAATTATGTGCTCTTGAGGAACTTCTGAGCGATAAGAAACAATAAGTATCGTTCACGAACGACCAAGCTTGGGCCGACCAAAAGTTCGGATGAGCCATTTGGAGCATTACGTGTTAACTTGAGATGAAAATTCAAGCTACTCCTGTTTCAAGGGCACGACTAAGGTGACACGTAGTTGTCTGGTGGTCACGGTTTCACACATACATTCAACAAGATGCTTTTGAAGGTTGAGATGGAAGCACGTGAAACAAAACATTGAGAATTATGTGCTCTTGAGGAACTTCTGAGCGATAACCAACAATAAGTTTTGTTCACGAATGACCAAGCTTGTGCCAACCAACAGTTCGGATGAGCCATTTGGAGCATTACGTGTTAACTTGAGATGAAAATTCAAGTTAATCCTGTTTCAAGGGCACGACTAAGGTGACACGTAGTTGTCTTGTGGTCACGGTTTCATGCATACGTACAAGAAGATGCTTTTGAAGGTTGAGATGGAAGCACGCGAAACAAAACATCGAGAATTATGTGCTCTTGAGGAACTTCTGAGCGATAACCAACAATAAGTATCGTTCACGAACGACCAAGCTTGTGCCGATCCAACAGTTCGGATGAACCATTTGGAGCATTACGTGTTAACTTGAGATGAAAATTCAAGCTACTCCTGTTTCAAGGGCACAACTAAGGTGACATGTAGTTGTCTGGTGGTCACGGTTTCACACATACATTCAACAAGATGCTTTTGTAGGTTGAGATGGAAGCTCGTGAAACAAAACATTGAGAATTATGTGCTCTTGTGCAACTTCTGACCCAAACGAACACGAAGTATCGTTCACGAACGACCAAGCTTGTGCCGACCAAAAGTTCGGATGAGCAATTTGGAGCATTACGTGTTAACTTGAGATGAAAATTCAAGCTAATCCTGTTTCAAAGGCACGACTAAGGTGACACGTAGTTGTCTGGTGGTCACGGTTTCATGCATACGTACAGGAAGATGCTTTTGAAGGTTGAGATGGAAGCACGTGAAACAAAACATTGAGAATTATGTGCTCTTGAGGAACTTCTGAGCGATAACCAACAATAAGTTTTGTTCACGAATGACCAAGCTTGTGCCAACCAACTGTTCGGATGAGCCATTTGGAGCATTACGTGTTAACTTGAGATGAAAATTCAAGCTACTCCTGTTTCAAGGGCACGACTAAGGTGACACGTAGTTGTCTGGTGGTCACGGTTTCACACATACATTCAACAAGATGCTTTTGAAGGTTGAGATGGAAGCTCGTGAAACAAAACATTGAGAATTATGTGCTCTTGAGGAACTTCTGAGCGATAACCAACAATAAGTATCGTTCACGAACGACCAAGCTTGTGCTGACCAAAAGTTTGGATCAGCCATTTGGAGCATTACGTGTTAACTTGCGATGAAAATTCAAGCTACTCCTGTTTCAAGGGCACGACTAAGGTGACACGTAGTTGTCTGGTGGTCACGGTTTCACACATACATTCAACAAGATGCTTTTGAAGGTTGAGATGGAAGCTCGTGAAACAAAACATTGAGAATTATGTGCTCTTGAGGAACTTCTGAGCGATAAGAAACAATAAGTATCGTTCACGAACGACCAAGCTTGTGCCGACCAAAAGTTCGGATGAGCCATTTGGAGCATTACGTGTTAACTTGAGATGAAAATTCAAGCTACTCCTGTTTCAAGGGCACGACTAAGGTGACACGTAGTTGTCTGGTGGTCACGGTTTCACACATACATTCAACAAGATGCTTTTGAAGGTTGAGATGGAAGCACGTGAAACAAAACATTGAGAATTATGTGCTCTTGAGGAACTTCTGAGCGATAACCAACAATAAGTTTTGTTCACGAATGACCAAGCTTGTGCCAACTAACAGTTCGGATGAGCCATTTGGAGCATTACGTGTTAACTTGAGATGAAAATTCAAGCTACTCCTGTTTCAAGGGCACGACTAAGGTGACACGTAGTTGTCTGGTGGTCACGGTTTCACACATACATTCAACAAGATGCTTTTGAAGGTTGAGATGGAAGTGCATGAAACAAAACATTTAGAATTATGTGCTCTTGTGCAACTTCTGAGCCATAACGAACACCAAGTATCGTTCACGAACGACCAAGCTTGTGCCAACCAACAGTTCGGATGAGCTATTTGGAGCATTACGTGTTAACTTGAGATGAAAATTCAAGCTACTCCTGTTTCAAGGGCACGACTAAGGTGACACGTAGTTGTCTGGTGGTCACGGTTTCACACATACATTCAACAAGATGTTTTGAAGGTTGAGATGGAAGCACGTGAAACAAAACATTGAGAATTATGTGCTCTTGAGGAACTTCTGAGCGATAACCAACAATAAGTATCGTTCACGAACGACCAAGCTTGTGCCAACCAACAGTTCGGATGAGCCATTTGGAGCATTACTTGTTAACTTGAGATGAAAATTCAAGCTACTCCTGTTTCAAGGGCACGACTAAGGTGACACGTAGTTGTCTGGTGGTCACGGTTTCACACATACATTCAACAAGATGCTTTTGAAGGTTGAGATGGAAGTGCATGAAACAAAATATTGAGAATTATGTGCTCTTGTGCAACTTCTGAGCCATAACGAACACTATGTATCGTTCACGAACGACCAAGCTTGTGCCAACCAAAAGTTCGGATGAGTCATTTGAAGCATTATGTGTTAACTTGAGATGAAAATTCAAGCTACTCCTGTTTCAAGGACACGACTAAGGTGACACGTAGTTGTGTGGTGGTCACGGTTTCATGCATACGTACAAGAAGATGCTTTTGAAGGTGTAGATGGAAGCACGTGAAACAAAACATCGAGAATTATGGGATGTTGTGCAACTTCTGAGCGATAAACAAAGCCAAGCTCTGAACACGAATGAGCAAGCTTGTGCCGCGCAAATGTTCGGATGAGCCATTTGAAGCATTGTGTGGAAATTTCAACTGAAAATTCGAGGTACTTTTATTTGAAGAACACCAGTACCGTGAAACTTTTTTTTTTATTGGGCTTTGTGGACTAGTTTTACTGAGTAGAAGTATGACTGCTGAATCTAACTCATGAACAATTGTCCAAACAAACCTGTTGTTATCCCACAAATCTGGTTTTGTCTTTAATTTTTTTTTGTGTGGTTCAGGTAATGGGAAGTTATTTGCTACAAGGACTGAAAATTTTGTTTACAAAGTGCTTGAATATCCAAATCTGTTAAAATATCATGGGAATGGCTGAGGAATGAAGAAATGTGATGAATGGCAAGGACACACATAAATTGGACCCTGACACTAATACTAAGGTATTAGAAGGGAGGAGCAAGCTCAAAGCTATCTTAATATTGTGGAAACCCTTCACATGGATATTATACTATTAGTGACCATCATGCCTGATACAGCTACATAGTCACTCTTTAACGTTACAAATTAAAAAAAAATTATCGGTTTCACATATGCAATATTTGTATGAATTTTTTTTGCAGAGATAGCATAAATTGTGCATATGTACTTAAACATGTGTGCAACCAGGCTGATTACAATCGAAATTGAATTACTTTGGTAATCATCTGATATACCGTACTTATGTAATAAATATACTTTAGTATATACTTGAATGCATTATATATACTAATTAAAATTGGTTATTTCATTAAAAGGTATAAAGCCATCTAATTGAGCTGATAAAATTTTGGTTTTTCATGTCCTTCAACGCAAAAAAAATGTGATACGTGCTCTATATATTCAGTCTAATAAGTCCTATTAATGTCCTGTATTGACTTGTGGGTGGCATAGACCAACCGCGCAGGTCCTATATAGGGCCCCAATTCAGCCTGATTAGGTCCTATATTGTGCTTGATGGGACCCCCCATACCAACCCCACAATTCCTACATAGGTCCTATGTAAGTCCTGTGCAGGTCCTATCTAGGTCCTGTATACCACATATAGGTCCTATGTAAGTCCTGTACAGGTCCTATCTAGGTCCTATATACCACATATAGGTCCTATGTAAGTCCTGTACAGGTCCTATCTAGGTCCTATATACCACCATGTAGGTCCTGCATCGGTCCTATGTGGATCCTATATACCACCATATTGGTCCTATACATTTCCTATTGGGTCCGGTATGAAACCATACGGATCCTATATGAAAGTATATAGGTTTTTTCAGTAGGGACTGCTCGGACGGACGGACGGCGGACGGTCGGACACGGAGGGACGGACGGATGGACGGACGGACGGATGTGAGCATGAGAAATTAAAGGCTTTCGCCTTAAAATATCAAACAGCGTCGGCTTCTGCATTGTGGACACTTGTAGGCCGTTGTTAAAACACTGAGTTGTAACAACTGTGACAGTTGTCAGTTCACGCTTGTCCTGTGTATACCTATGGCTTTTTTAGAGCGTCCTTCTTTGTGCTGCAGTGGCACGCTGCAGGTAGAGTGTACTAGAAGCATTTGAGTTTGACGGACGGCGTGTTCAAATTGAGGCGCCGGACGTGGACAAGAAAAGGAGCTGTGTGTTCGGCGACTTTGAGCGTATCTATCTATCTATCTATCTATCTATCTATCTATCTATCTATCTATCTATCTATCTATCTATCTATCTATCTATCTATCTATCTATCTATGTAGCCGCCTACGACATTGTGCTCTCCTGGCCGTATCGTAATGGAATTTATACCAAAATAGTATGGCATGACATGACTGTATGACGGACAAAGTCCAATGAAAACAATGACTAACTTGTCATGAAAAGTCTGATTTACACGCCATGGCCATAGTGCTCCTGAGGCCGTTTTCTCAACTTGATATTGTCACGTGGTCGTGATGTTGACGAAGGCAGCAGTCGGTATTTCGAAGATGAAACTGTTTAATGGGCCGAACTTGTGGTCGGTAAACGGAAAGTCAGAACGCAGCAATACACACTGACACTGCTAGCGGCGAACAGAGCGTCGGCCGTCGATCAACTGAACATCGTTGGAACGCGCCGGCTTTTAAAAATCATGCGTCGAACATTCTAGCCTTATCACTAGTCGTCGCGCAAGCTCTGAAATAATCTTTAGTGTTACCGTCTTGCGTGAAATCTTAACAAAACGATCTACTACAACCAAGAAGCTTCTGGAACAATAAGGCGCGGTCTGCGCCGAGTACTGCTGATAGTCTTTGTGCGCGGAAACCGAATGCAGTAAAAGAAACGCGCGTGGGAATGCCCCCCCTCTGATAAGGCATCGTCCCGATGCTTAGAACAGAACACATGGGAAAAATACATGCAACAATAAATAACGACAATAAATCAAGAAAGTTGAATAAACAATACGCACAAGCAAGAAAGTCCAATGAAAAAAAAAAGTACAGTCCTTAGGTCCACTACCGCGCGTAAAACGGCTTGAGGCGCACGCCATGAACGACTTCAGGTTGCGCAGGGCACCGTTGAGAGTTCGAAATGCCGTCGGGGACAACCTCGTAATCGAGTGGGCGGAGACGTCGAAGCACCCTATACGGTCCGAAGTATCGTCGCAGAAGTTTTTCACTAAGTCCACGTCGTCGTATAGGCGTCCACACCCAAGCGCGGTCGCCGGGCTGGTATTCCACGAAGCGTCGTCGAATATTGTAGCGGCGGCTGTCATTCGTCTGCTCATTCTTGATCCGCAGGCGGGCGAGCTGTCGTGCTTCTTCGGCGCGCTGTGGGTAGGCGGTCACGTCGATGTTTTCCTCGTCGGCCAGGTTTGGTAACATGGCGTCAAGCGTCGTTGCCGGGCTCCGTCCGTAGAAGAACTTGTATGGCGTCATCTGCGGCGTGTCTTGCACGGCCGTGTTGTATGTGAAGGTCACGTACGGAAGGATGGCGTCCCATGTCTTGTGTTCGACGTCGACGTACATGGCCAGCATGTCGGCGATGGTCTTATTTAGACGCTCGGTCAGGCCGTTGGTCTGTGGGTGGTACGCGGTGGTCCGGCGGTGACTTGTGTGGCCGTATTTCAAGATCGCCTGGGTTAGGTCAGCCGTAAACGCCGTGCCTCTGTCGGTGATAAGAGCCTCTGGGGCGCCGTGTCGAAGGACGATGTTCTCAACGAAGAACTTGGCTACCTCGGCGGCACTGTCCTTGGGCAGGGTTCTTGTTTTGGCGTAGCGGGTGAGGTAGTCGGTGGCTACGACGATCCATTTGTTTCCGCAAGTCGACGTTGGGATCGGCCCCAGGAGGTCCATCCCGTCTGCTGGAACGGTCGCTGAGGAGGCTCGATCGGCTGAAGGAAGCCTGCTAGTCTTGTTGGCGGTGTCTTCCGTCGCTGACAGTCTCGGCACGCCCTTACGTAGAGGGCGACGTCGGCGGCCAGTAGTATTTTTCCTGTATGCGATCGAGCGGCAAACACCGAGATGTCCAGCCGTCGGGTCGTCGTGCAGGGCCTGGAGGACTTCTGGTCTCATTGCTGATGGAACCACGAGAAGGTGTTTGGCTCGAAGGGGCGAGAAGTTCGTCTTTAGGAGGACTCCGTTTCGCAGGAAGAACGACGCCAGTCCTCTCTTGAATACCTTCGGAACAGTGGCGCTCTTGCCCTCGATGTATTCGATAAGGCTCCTGAGTTCCGGGTCCGTTCTCTCTCGCTCGGCGAAGCCGTCGGCACTTATGGTTCCCAGGAAGCCGTCATCATCCTGGTCGTCCAGCGGCGGTGGCTCGACGGGGGCACGAGACAGGCAGTCGGCGTCAGAGTGTTGTCAGAGTGTTTTCTTCCGGACTTGTAAAGGACGGTAATGCCGAATTCTTGAAGTCTCAGGCTCCGCCGTGCGAGGCGACCAGAAGGATCCTTCAAGCTACCTAGCCAACACAAGGCGTGGTGGTCGCTCACAACTTTGAAGTGCCTGCCGTAAAGGTAGGGGCGAAACTTTGATGTAGCCCAGATGATGGCAAGGCACTCCTTTTCTGTTGTGGAGTAGTTGGCCTCTGCCTTTCATAGCGACCGGCTAGCATAACTGATAACCCTTTCCAGTCTGTCCATCATCTGCACAAGGACGGCGCCGAGTCCTACGCTGCTCCCGTAGGTGTGCACTTCTGTTTTGGCGTGTTCGTCGAAATGCGCAAGTAACGGAGGCGTTTGCAGGCGTCGTTTTTGTTCTTGAAATGCTTCCTCCTGCGGCGTTTCCCACTTGAACTCGACGTCGGTCCTGGTGAGGTTAGTGAGAGGCTCGGCGATGCGGGCGAAGTGTTTAACGAACCACCTGTAATAGGCACACATCCGAGAAATCGACGCACGGCCTCCTTGTCGGTGGGTGGCGGGAAAGCAGCGATGGCGGTTGTCTTTTGCGGGTCGGGGCGTACTCCGGATTTGCCTATCACGTGGCCCAAGAACAAAAGTTCTTCGTACGCGAAGCGGCACTTCTCTGGCTTGAGGGTGAGTCCGGAGGTCTTGATTGCTTGATGTACAGCTTCAAGGCGCCGCAGGTGTTCGTCGAAGTTCGAGGAAAACACAACGACGTCGTCCAAGTACACAAGGCAAGTCTGCCACTTCAAGCCGGCCAGTACAGTATCCATAACGCTTTGGAAGGTCGCGGGGGCCGAGCAAAGACCAAAAGGCATGACCTTAAACTCCAACAGGCCGTCTGGTGTTATAAAGGCAGTCTTTTCTCGGTCTCTCTCGTCGACTTCGATTTGCCAGTAGCCCGTCTTCAGGTCCATCGACGAAAAGTACTTCGCGTTGTGGAGTCGATCCAGGGCGTCGTCTATCCGTGTGAGGTGGTACACACGTCCTTCTTAGTGATCTTGTTCAGGCGACGATAGTCGACGCAGAAACGTAGCGTCCCGTCCTTCTTCTTCACCAACACCACGGGAGACGCCCAGGGACTCTTGGACGGCTGGATTATGTCGTCGCGTAGCATTTCGTCGACTTGCTTCTTTACGGCTTCGCGTTCTCGCGTCGAAATTTGATATGGGCTCTGACAGACTGGTTGGACACTTTCTTCAGTTATGATACGATGCTTGGCGACTGGGGTCTGTCGAATTCTTGACGACGATGAGAAGCAGTCCTTGAATTGCAGGAGCAGATTTTTGAGCTGGTCTTGCTTCTGCTTTGGGAGGCTGGGGTTGACGTCGAAATCTGTTTCAGGACCTCGATTCGTCGAAGAATGTTCGGCAGCATCGGAGAGGACGAAAGCATTGATGGTGTCCACGAATTTCTCGATGTAGGCGACCGTCGTGCCAATGTTGAGGTGCCTATATTCGTGGCTGAAGTTTGTCAGCAGTACCTTTGCTTTGCCGCCGCGCAACTCGGCGATGCCTCTTGCGACGCAAATCTGACGGTTCACAAGAAGGTGCTGATTAGAGCTGTGCACGGGCTTCGGGTAGCCCGAAAGCCCGAGCCCGGCCCGGCCCGCGGGCCGGGTTTGAGCGGGCCGACGTCTTCTCATCTCGGGCCCGGGCCGGGCTCGGGCTGCATTGTTTGTTGTCGGGCGGGCCGTGCCACATGCAAAGCCCGAATCAAGCCTAAGACACAGACGTTGTGCCGGAACTATTTTGCACCACGAAACGCCTTCTCCGCAACCGCCCCCCCCCCTTTTTTTTTTCTCGGTTCTCCTGTCCTTTAGCCACTTTTAACGCAAGGGAAGGGAATGAAGCCACACAAAAATGAGCTCTGTGATTATCTATACAGGGAATAATCCCCTCTCCTACATTTGAGGTACTAAACTTCTTGAAGAGCAAACCTTGAGTTGAGCGAGATATGTGACGCAGGAGCGCAGTACTTCACTGAAGCCCAAATCATTGGCCCCTTATTTTACACAAGTTGTAATCGTTGCATATAGTGAGCGTCACGTGTCGTTTGGTTATGATTCACATTGATATGTTGACTAAAGTGCCACAATATCGGAAAACGACATCTTGTCTCCGCAGCAAACCTTCATAATGTCAGGCCGGACCGGGCCGGGCCCGGGCTTCTATTCTTGTACGTCGGGCCGGGCCGGGCGGGCTCGCAGCTCTCTAGCGTCGGGCTCGGGCGGGCCTTCGACGCAGTCAGCGGGCCCGGGCCGGGCTCGAGCTTTAAATTTCGGCCCGTGCACAGCTCTAGTGCTGATCGCCCTCCACGACGCCTTCAAGGTTAGCGGGTATTTCGGTGCCGACGGAAATGACGACGCTGGAAAGAGGCGGAACGGTGACCTGCTCTTCTATTACATTCAAGGCATGATTATCCGGCCACGTGTGGGGCGGCAACGCTTTTTCTGAAATCAGCGTTATCGACTCAGACCTCAGGTCAATGACGGCGCCGTGTTGACTTAGGAAGTCCATCCCCAGTATCACATCCCTGGAGCAGTGCTGCAGAATTAGAAAGCTGGCGGGATAAGTCCAGTTATTGATGGTGACTCTTGCGGTGCAGACACTGGCCGGCGTTTTTAGATGACCCCCAGCGGTCCTCATTTCAGGGCCATGCCAAGCAGTCTTTACTGTCTTCAACCTCTTTGCGAAAGACGCACTGATAACGGAATAGTCGGCTCCAGTGTCGACGAGAGCGGTGACGTAGTGGCCGTCGAATATTACGTCGAGGTCGCTGGTTCGTCGTCGCGCTGGTTCGTCGTCGGTTGGGTCGCGGCGTCGGATCACGGCTGCGTCGAAATGTTGCGGTGCTTCCATGCTGCGTCGTCATGTTTTCTTAGGTCAGCGAGGTTTCGTCGGCAGGGCTTCGTCTGCTTCGCTTCGTGTTGCGAAGGTCTTGTCGCGTTGTTGTCGTCGGCGGCCGCGGAGGATCTTCGGCATTTCGTCGTACAGCAACCAGACCTCCATCGGTTGCTGCCCTTAGTTTCCCGGATACGGGCTAGGCGACCGGCCCCGGTTTGGGCCAGTGTATTGCCGGCGGTGCGGTGACATGTAGCGGCTGGGCGACGGCGAGCGGGAAGGCCGTCGTTCTTGCCACTGTGCTCCGGTGAGGTAGTCGTTGATGTCGCGAGGCCGTTCGCCTGGCTGCGGACGCGGCGCATTGACGGCGAATCCGCGTAGCCCCATCTGTCGGTACTGGCAGCGGCGGTACGTGTGGCCGGCCTCCCCGCAGTGGTAGCAGAGCGGGCGGTTGTCAGGGGCGCGCCAAACGTCCGTCTTCCTTGCCGCGTAGCGCGGCGCATAGCACTGGCCGACAGGAGGACGGTAGGGCGTCGGTGCTGGTGGCGACGGCGGCGTCTGGCGGCCGAACTGCGGCGATGCGCTGTCTTGACGTTGTCGCGGAGCGGGCAAGGGACGGCGGATCGCAGCGGCGTAGGTCTTGGCCTCCGGATGAGGCCGCTGTGGTTCGGAAATTCCGAGCGATTGATGAACTTCGTCGCGGATAATGTCGGCGATCGAGTCCACTTGAGGCTGCGGCGAAGGTAACAGCTTGCGCACCTCCTCGCGCACGATCGCTCGGATGGTCTCGCGCAGGTCGTTAGTACTGAGGGCATGAGCTTCGGCGTAGTTGGTTGTTGAAGAGTGGCGGTTGTACTGCCTTGTCCGCAACTCAAGTGCCTTTTCGATTGTCGTGGCCTCGGTAAGGAATTCGTCGACAGTCTTGGGTGGGTTGCGGACAAGTCCCGCAAACAGATTTTGCTTGACACCTCGCATCAGGAACCGGAGCTTCTTCTCCTCAGCCATGGCGGGGTCGGCGTGGCGGAACAGTCGATTCATCTCCTCCGTGTAGATGGCGATGCTGCCAATGGAGAGCTGCACACGGGTCTCCAGCATAGCTGCGGCCCGTTCCTCGTGGACCACGCTGGTGAACGTGCTTAGGAATGTCGTCCGAAAGAGATCCCATATTTGTAACGTGAATTCTCGGTTCTCGAACCACGTCCTCGCGGTGTCTTCTACGTAGAAGTAGGCGGTGGCTCTCTCGGTGGCTGGATCACGATCGTTGCAGGGGACGCAGCGGCCGTCATCGTGCCTGTCGTCTTCGTCGCCGTGGCTTTGGGCTTGTCCGGTAGGAGTCCGTGCTGCGGGGGCAGTGCTTTCAGTATGCGGCTGGCTCGACTGTCCGTGGTAGGGTAGGTGTCTTCGTCACGATTTGGGCTGGATTCACGGCTTGACGGGGGGCGTCCGGTACATGAAAGAAGCCGCACCTCCACCAGACGTCACGTGGTCGTGACGTTGACGAAGCCAGCAGTCGGTATGTCGAAGATGAAACTGTTTATTGCGCCGAACTTGTGGCCGGTAAACGGAAAGTCAGAATACAGCAATACACGCTGACACTGCTAGCGGCGAACAGAGCGTCGGCCGTCGATCAACTGAACATCGTTGGAACGCGCCGGCTTTTATAAATCATGCGTCGAACATTCCAGCCTTATCACTAGTCGCCGCGCAAGCTGTGTAATAATCTTGAGTGTTACCGTCTTGCGTGCAATCTTAACAAAACGATCTACTACAACCGAGAAGCTTCTGGAACAACAACGCGCGGTCTGCGCCGAGTACTGGTGATAGTCTTTGTGTGGCGGAAACCGAATGAAGTAAAAGAAACGCGCGTGGCAATATATCCAAAAATTGGTACGATGAGACATTTCTGCATGACCAGCATAAATGACAGGTGGTAAAATGAAACTCATGACGTACATGCCATGTACAACGTGATTCACATGCCACGCTCATGGTGCGCTGGCGGCCGTTTCGCTAGCTTGATATACACCAAATTTGGTATTACGTGGCGTGACTGTATGACGAACATAAATGACACGTGGTAATATAGAAATCATGACATGTCATGTGCGACATGACTTGCATTCCACGCTCACGTAACTCTCGTATCCGTTTCGCTAGCTTGATATACACCAAAATTGGTATTGCGTGACGTGACTGTATGACGAATATCATTGCCAGGTGGTAGCATGAAAATCACGACATGTATGTCATGTACAGCGCCATTTACATGCCAGGCTCATGGTGCATTGGCGTCCAGTTCCCTAGCTTGATATACAACAAAATTTCTATTGCGCGACGTGACTGTACGACGAACATATATGACTAGTGGTAACATGAGAATCGTGACATGCATGTCATGTACAACGTGATTTACATGTCATGCTCATGAAGCGCTCGTGGCCGTTTCGCTAGCTTTATATACACCAAAATTGATATTCTGTGACGTGGCCGTATGACGAACAAAAATGATAGGTGCTAACATGTAAATCGTGATATGGGTGTTATGTAGAGCATGATTTGCTCCTTGCTGGCTGCTCCACATTACATCGATTCCCACAATGCGTGGGATCTGTCGGCTTTCCTCTTTGCGATCTAATCGTGTCCATTTTTTTCACGTCATTTTCGTGACGGGAATGCGTCACTGAAGTCTCGGTGGATTCCGGCATAAAACACTTTCGTGTTGAAAGTGGTGGAGCATTCCGTGGTGATAGTTGCGGTCCGTCTTCTCGCTGATGAGGCTGCAGTGGTGGCAGTAAGGGTGACCTTTATCTTTGTTCACATGGCGAGGTTGATGTTACGCAAGTTGTACAGCGATATTCATGTGAGCAGGATGTGGAGCGTTTCAACTTGCGTTATCGTCTTTGAGGCGTTCCCGTTTTTGAGTCGCTCTGGTTGCCCCCTTCGTGAGTTTCTTCTTTGTGATGCAGGTCTTCTAATTGTGGCCGCGCTTAAGGCAGAAATCGAACGTAGCTGCTTGGTACCTCCACGCCTGGCGGTTCTGTTGCCCATAGTAACGCCTGCAGCCCAGTAGTTTGTGATATTTTTCTCAACATGCGTGGCTGCAACAGACGTGTAGAGTAGGTGACAGGCGTGACTCCAACGAAAAGCCATGTTATCGTAGAATGAACGCGGATCAGCTTAACGAATTTTATCATGCGCTGGAAACTACGAACTGGAACTTCGTTTACGCAGAAAAAGACCGTGATAAAGCATAGAATCTTTTTAATGAAGCACTTAAGGTTATCTATGACCGACACTTCCCACTTGTTCCGTTCCGCAGGAAGAAAAAAATTCGCAAGCCTTGGATTAGTCGATGTTTGTGCAAAAGAATAAAACATAAAAACAGAATGTATCATGCATTTGTACAGACACGTGATGCTGCTCTACTTAGCGAATTTAAAAAATACCGTAATAAGTTAAATGCCGATTTGAAAAAGGCTAAGACCTGCTACTATCAAACGCTTTTTGCTAGCATACTTAATGAACCTAGAAAGCTGTGGAACGAAATAAATAATTTATCTAACAAGTCGAAAGTAAAACGTCGTATTAACATAGCAGCTTTTGCCCATGGCAAAACGGAATTGGAAGCACTCGCAGAAATGAACGAATACTTTACGAATGTGGGTGAATTTCAAACAAATCTCGGTTCTGAATCGAGTAATGTTTCTATACATAACCGCGAAAGGTTGCTACATTCAATTAGTTTATTCCCGACAAGTCCACAAGAGGTAGAAAAATTATTGGGCAAAATTAGAAACAATGTTTCGGCAGGAATTGATGATTTATGTGCCTTGCCTATTAAATACGTTGCGGCTCTTATATCTTCACCATTAGCAAATATTATTAATAGCATGCTTGAAACTGGAATCTTCCCCTTTGATCTGAAGCTTGCTCGCATATGCCCATTATATAAGGGAGGTGCTGTTGGTGATATAAGCAATTACAGACCAATTTAGGTGCTACCCGTGTTATCTAAGGTATTTGAAAATGTTATCAACACGCGTCTTGTTGACTTCATAAATAAGCACCAAATTATAAACGATGCACAGTACGGTTTCCAGAAAAAGAAAACCACTGAGATAGCTCTGTTACATGTGAAGGATAAAATACTATATGACATTGAAAACAAACTTTACAGCGTAGGTCTATTCATTGATCTAAGGAGAGCGTTCGATTGCGTTAATCACGAAATTTTGCTACTGAAACTTAATGATTATGGCATTCGCGGCGTCGCCCTAGGTCTTTTAAAGAGTTATCTTTCTTGTAGAAAGCAGTGTATTAAAATTGGTGATGTTACCTCTCCTACAACCACGATAAAACAAGGAGTGCCTCAGGGGTCCATCCTGGGACCCCTGTTATTTATATTATATGTTAACGACCTATTTGATATTCCTAACTCTCCCAAGTTAGTAATGTACGCTGACGACACTAATGTCTTTTTTTCAGCGCACACACTTACTCAGCTTCAGAAAGCGATAAACGAATATCTTGTTCAGCTGGATGGTTGGCTTCATGCAAATAAATTATCCCTAAATATAAAGAAATCTAATTATGTAATTTTCAAGCCCGCTAATAAGCCCTGTGACATTGAGCTTATGCTAACGTATCAGGGCACCGTTTTAGAGCATGTAAAATGCCTGAAATTTTTGGGTGTGTGGTTTCAAGAAAGCATGTCGTGGAATACGCACATCAACAAACTAACTTCAGAGCTAAGCAGAGCGGTCGGCATGATATATACACTGTCTGATTTAATTCCATTACATCTAAAAAAGGCGCTATATTACGCGCAATTCTACTCCCGGCTATCTTATTGCACACTTGTTTGGGGTACCACAACAACAACAAATTACAACAAGCTGGAAACAATGCAAAAGAAAGTGCTCAGACTATTCGAGAATTATTTCGGGGAGCCAAAAGACTTACCAACAAATCCTTTACTTATTAAGCATAATTTGCTTAAAGCAAGCAAATTATATGACTATAAACTCCTCCTGCACATACAGAAACATAATCTGATAGACATGGCACATGCAACATCAGGACGTTATCCCCTACGTTATACTCGGACACCAACACCACGAACACGTACAAATTACGGAAGGTCAGCCCTCACCTATCAGATACCTGCATTAATAAATCGTGTATCTTTACAAATAAATTTTGATATCCCACCCCATACATTTGAAAAACAAATAAGACTTTTTCTATTAAACCACTGTACAGCCGTCACAACATAATCTCATTTATTGTCACTGTACCATTATTTCTTGCATTGCCAAACTTTTCTTTTTTTTATGTTCTAAGTTTGGATCTTCGGAATGTGCAGTTTTCATGTATGGGTGCATTTTAATTTCTTGTGTATTTCCCTGTAATATTCACGTTCGCTGTATTTGTGCATTTTTGTTGTATCTTTTTATATTTGTTTTCCTGTGTACCGATGCTATTATATCTTATCAAGTTGTATTAGTTATACCACTCGACTTTTTATTCGCTGCTGCCTGTATGGTCCCCCCAGGTCCCTTCAAGCTGTCTTTAACAGCTTTTTTGCCTGGGGAACCCCCAACTTTTTGCGTTGGAAATAAAATAAAGTTCAAAGGTGTTCTTGAGCCGGCTCGATGTTTGTTCACATTTCGCGCTGCTGATAACCGGAGCTTTCCACTCCACCATTGATTTCGTTGGCCGTCATGAACGTTAGGTCACTCTTCGAAAACAGTCTCTACTGCAGGAGACAATCCCGTAGTCCACACATAAATTAAAGCACTGCGCGGGCTCTGGCCTACGCGAAAAGCCGAACTTTGCTGAGTTCTTGAAAGGACACTACAGTGGCACCATGAATAAGTTTAGATTGATAAAGAGTACTCTGAGAACGAATGTCGTTAATTGCATCATGATAAGTTTATTAACACAGGAGAAAATAAAGGTCAAAGTTCCACTTTTAAGTTTCGCGCCGAAATCTCCACGCGTGATGGCAGTGTATTATAGCATCCCTTTATTGTCTGTTTAGAACACTGAAATGCGGGTAGCCTAATCACGAGCTCAGAGTTCTCGGTGGCGTCACTTCGTTCTCCTCGTCTTCGCTCGCTTGTCCCAAAAGCTGATATACAATACTTCCCCCTCTCGTGACCTTTACTAACACTTGAAGTCAATTCGCTGACGGAATCTTCACATGGACAGTCGCTCTGGCGCCTTCAGAATACGGCCATAGCGACTGCGTGGCCTACCGTCTGGAACGGGTTGCGAGCGTTGTGTGGGCTGCTTTTTTTCCAGCGTCCCTGCTTCAGAGGCCGAATCTGCGTACGCATTATGAGACGAATCAAAAGCTGCGGGCGCATCTTCTGTCTCACACTCGGCACTTGAACTTAGACTTGTAGGGGAGCGGTTGTCTTCTTGTGACTCGTCTTCTGGCCAAGAATAATAGGGTGATTCTTGAACGGTAATTGCAATCCCCGTGTACCTTTTCTTCATATGATCCAGATGACGCCTGTGCTTCCTGCCATCTTGGGTCATGGTTACGAAGGACCTTTTGCCGCATTCTTCAACTACTACAGCGGGTAGCCATGCGGGGTTGTTGAGAAAATTCTTAACCCACACCTTGTCGCCTGGCGCATAATGGTCTGCCATGCCATCCACGTCATCCACCTTCCCCTTTTGATTAAGTTTCCGCGGGTGTAGCGCATCCAGGTGGGACGGCAGCTGCTTTCCGAACATTAGTTCAGCAGGCGTTTTCTGCGTTGTGGTGTGCGGTGTCGTATGCTGCTTGAATAAAAAGCGCGATAGCCGGCAGGAAAGGCTTCCCTCAGTCTGTTTCTTCAGAGCCATTTTCACTTCTGCCACCTTACGTTCCGCTTGTCCATTTGTAGCCGGGTGATATGGAGCTGATGTTATGCGCTTGATCATGTTCAGTTTGAAGAAGTGTTGCATTTCGGACGAAACGAACGCTGTTCCGTTATCGGAAACTATCACTTGCGGTATGCCAAAAGTGGCGAACAGTGACCGTAGCACATCCGTTGCAGCGGAAGTAGACTGTGATGGCACTTGTCTTACTTCTAACCACTTGGATAAAGCATCCACTGCGATTAAAAAGCTGTTATTGTTCACCGGACCTGCGAAGTCAACATGAACGACCTTCCATGGTTCACTTGGACGGGGCCATTCCGGAATCGCACAGCGGAAGGAAGACGGCTGTGAATTTGACACGTCTCGCATGATCGCACCTTGGACTCTGTCGGCGTCCAACCCAGGCCACCACAGGTGACTCAGAGCGAAACGTTTCATCGTGGTTATTCCGGGTGATTAGCATGAAGAAGAGTCAAAGCTTCCTCTCTTGCTTGCGTTGGAATCACGACTCGTGCGCCCCATAATACACAACCACGGTGCGTAGAGAGTTCTTGTACTCGCATCTTGTACGGTTGGAAGCTTGCGCCCTGCCATGATGCCGTTGATCCGGTTTGCAGTCCATGGTGTACTTGAGAAAGCGTGGGGTGTTCCACTGTCAGTCTGGCTATCTTCTCAGCAGTCAGTGGAGGCTTCCGCAACACTTCAATCATCAGGACGTCCCCCGGGCCGCCAGCTCATCGACATTGGAAGCCAGAGGAAGTCCACTGAGCGCATCTGCATTCTGGTGTCTTTTCCCTTCTCGGTACACTAACTTCTAGTCATAGGCGCTCAAAATCACGCACCAACGAAGTATTCGCGGTGATAAAACTTGCTGAATCTGTTTTCTAGGGCACATGATTCCAAGAAGCGGCTTATGGTCAGTCACGATGAGTACATGCCGACCAGCAATATATTGGTGAAAGTGCGTGACTCCAAACATAATTGCAAGTCCTTCCCCGTCACGCTGAGAATAATTTTTCTCACATTTTCCGAGGGTTCTTAATGCAAACGCTACTGGTATTTCTTGTCCGTCCGAAGCATCGCAGGCGAAGCATCGCAGCTCAGCATCAGCGCACGAGAGTGATCGTAATGCGCAAGAAACGTACATTCACGCAGCGCGTCATTAAGTCTGTTGAAAGCAGCCTTGTGCGGAGCTTCCCATCTACACTTAGCTTCTTTCTCCAATAAACGATGTAAAGGTTCGGCAACGGATGCCTTGTCGCGGAGGAACCGACTGTAAAAGGTTATCATTCCTAAGAAGGACTGTAGTTCCGACTTGTTTGTTGGTTCCGCTGCACTCGTTATTGCTTCGACCTTTTCAGACGTTGGCTCAACTCCCTTAGAGCTCACTCTGTATCCCAGAAACTGCACTTCGCGTACACCAAATATGCACTTTTCTTTGTTGGCTTTAAGGCCTGCCTGTTGGAAACGCTGCATAACTGCTTCCAGGCGATCTAAATGATCTTCATTCGACGCTCCCATGGTGAGGATGTCGTCCGAATAGGCGCGAACCCCGGACAATCCAGCGAGTAGAGTATCCATGAAGCGTTGGAATATAGATGGTGATGCTAAACACCGAATGGTAGCCTTGTATTCCCTGCTTGAGACTGGACCTCCGTGCTACTGCCCGACGCCTCCCGTTCCGCCATCGTGGAGTCTGCGCTGCCAAAGTTGCAGTCCTTTGCCAAAGTTCGCAGAGCTGTCACATAGTCTTTGACGGATTCGTTAGGAAGCTGGCCTTGTTTCTGGAAACGATAACGGCCAAGTAACTCAGACAGCCTGGGGTCGAAGTGCTGGGTCAATAGCTTGATGATCACCACGAAGTCCACCTCGAAAGGCTTCTTTGGAGCCACCAGGGCCCTCAGCGTTTAGCAGGTTTGCTCACCGCTGTTGTGCCAAAGCTTCTCCCCCCCCTCCCGGTCAAACACATGCGACCGGTCAAACACCGGCGATCGGTGAAAGACCCGCCTGCCTGGAAATGCACCCGGCACCTCACCCGCATACCTAATTTAGGACCATGCCAGTCCATTGTAATAAGAGTCGCCCCAGCCGACTTGTCGTGCTGGCAGGCCTCTGTACAGTGATAACCTGCTATTAAGCTGCTATTACCTGCGATAAACATTGTTATTGTTATCAAAACGCTGATCTCCTGCTCTGCTCCTGGACGAAAAGTCAGCTCGTCAGCTGCATCGGCTCGCCTACCTCCCAGCTTTCAACGACCCGAAAACCCCATTCGTAACACCGCAAAGCCTGAGAAGCACCGCTCGCTTCTTGGAGGATTCCACTATGTCGTTGGCTTCCTAGTAGAACTCCAGGCGCTCTACCCATGACGACCAGTCGGTGCCAGGCACAAATTCTGGTGTCTTGCCTTTGGGCATGATCTACAACGTCGACTTGCTTCGCGGGGTCTCGTTCCCTCGTCGCCAGTATTATAACATCCCTTTATTATAACATCCCTTTATTGTCTCTTTAGAACACTGAAATGCGGGCACCTTGGTCACGAGCTCAGAGTACTCGGTGGCGCCACTTCGTTCTCCTCGTCTTCGCTCGCATGTCCCACAAGCTGATATACAATACAGAGATATGTCGTACTTTGCAGAAATTGGCTCAATGTAATTTTCTGAAAATAGGAATGTTAAATCTATGGCCCCCTGAAAGGCCAATGCAGGTCATTTTTACGGATTTGTAACAACGTGGGCCCTAGTAGATGTCGTCAAAATATATGACGTCACGGTGTTTGGTCCGCGAATTTCAAAGTGGTGTCGGCATCAACATTTTCTTTTTTGGGAATTTTCTCGATCACCAATAGTCTTGTCTCGGCGAGCGTACGGATTTTTGGAATTCAGAAAGAGTAATTTTCTTATAATAAAAAATTGTGGGTCACTGTAGTTTAAGCTATGTGGAGAAATTTTTTTTATGGACACGTGCTGACTTCCTTTGCTTCATGCATATGGGGTTACTTGATAGACTAGGCCCTTATATAGCTAAAAAACACCTCACTATTCTTTGCTTTATTTAACTGCATTCGCTATTAGTTTATACAATGAATTATATTTTGCACTGGCAGTAATAAATGTACTAGGCTAAATTTATCTAATAAATTTATATCTTTAACTTTTAATCGGAAGAGATATCACAGAGCTCCTAAGCAGGGCAACTTTCGTGAACGTTCCCGCAGTCCACTAAAACGAAAAGTCTGCGCGTAGTCTCGTTACATAGGATCACTATAAAAAGACACGTTTTTTTCCGAGCTCCGTCACGGCTCCCAGTGGTCACGTGAAGCCACTTGGACAGGCGCAGCCTACTTTGTGTGCCGACATTGTCAACGTCTGAGTTTTCGTCGTGTTCCGCCATATGGTGCGAGAGCTACATGATACTGCCGCAACAGGGTTAGAATGTTTTTGGAATAGCATAGGTACATTAAACAAGGCGCTGGGCATAATATATTCGATTGACGATATATCCGGCTTGAAAAAAAAAGACAGTTACGAATTCCACACTGGGTGGCGTGCCCTTTCCTCGAACCATATGGATACAATGAGTAAGCGTCGAGAATTTTATTCACGCCTTTATTACCAAATTGGAACGAAACCCGAAAACAGATCAAAATTGTTTTGTCTAACTCCTGCCTCTCCTACCCCCGTAGTCCAATCGCCACCTTCAATCGGTACAACATCGTTGGCAAAGCATACATATTATAATATGAAAGAAAGAGCATAGTACAAACCATGCGTAACACACACTGCTGAAACCTACAAGAAGAAGCCCTGGAAGAGAAGTTTTACAGATTATTTGAAGAGTGGCACGACATTCGGGAGCAATTGAAATGAAGGGATGAGCAGGAAAGCTGTGTTCAGAGATGTCCGAAATTTGCTCAACTGGGGGCGGTCTGAGAACTACTGCCGACGCCTTCGCTAATCGCAAGGAAGATCCCTGTGGCTAGCGCAAACAGTTCAAGAAACTGTAGCACGGCAATCTGATGCAACAGAGCATGGCATGCTTACAGCCGAAATCTCTTTATAATTTGACTTTCTGCACAATCACTTGTAAAGAAATGAACTGTGAACTATGCCACAAAAACTTCGTTTCATTTTCATTTATTGATGTCCTCAAGACCAAAGACACTTCAGAGGGAAGTTGGTGGAAAATTAGAAGTGAAAGCAAACACGAAACGCAGCAAACAATAAATAAATACACGAGTTCTTCCGCCCTAATACTCTATATACTAGCAGTGGTGCGATATATGGAAATAACGCTATAGTAAATATTTTTTCCTCCCTTTCGGCTGTTTGTACGTATTTAGGAACGTACACGTGGTGTTCCGAGTTCGTTATAACGTTGGTCTAGGTTATCATGTTTAGAACAAAGGTAATAAATCTATCTATTTTTCTGTATTTCTCTTGCCGGTGCAAGTTGCCACTATGCTGAGGAAAGGTGCTACATATCCAGAAGGTGCATGATTGGGTTTGATGTAAAGCATGCTTTATATTTCTATAGAGAGCGTAATAAAAAAATTGGCCGCCTATCTGCGTGCTTCGCTGCAAATGTCGTCGAAAGACGATAGCCTTGTGCCGGCTGTAGTACTGTGTTTTGCCTTGCCTCAGAAAACGCCTACTTTACGTTGAATTGGCCGCATCTGGCTGACATTGATAAAATAGAGGAGGCGGTGCGCGAGATATGGACGCCATTGAAAAACATGAGCTTGTGCTGAACCAAGGGCATTACACCGTGACCAAGGGCCACTGCCAGCGGCAGCACCTTATCGTCGGCACACAGCTTTGTCGTACAAAGCGTCGCAGTTCGGGCACAGCGTCGCATTTCCAGCGCAGCCTAAAAAACACTAGGGTCTTCAGAATTGCGTACCTATGTATTTTCTAATAAAAGAACACACGTCCTGACACTTACATAATAACGTTGCGCCTCAGGAATGCGTAGTATTTGCTTTTAGATCGTATATGTTCACAAATATGAACGCAAACACCAGTTCAAAATGGCTGGGCGTTCAGAAAGTAGTTAAACTTTGTCCGAGTAGCTGAATCAGGTTACGGACAGACAGACCAAAATTTTTGCGTTGAAGTATCCCAAGAAAGACAATCGTCTTTAATAAAAACAAAGTGAAGATAACGTTCTGTTTTCTGTCTCCTCTGCTCTTATTGCGCTCCCTGCTGAAATTGAACTCATGCTGCAAATCGCTTTTTTGTTTTTGCTACAATATCTGCTACCATGGGTGTTGGTAGGGGCGTGCGAAAGTCAAACTCACCAACACTTGTTCCCTAACCAAGCCACACAAGCATCCCCACCTCTGCCGTTGGGCATGTCCTGCCGTTGGGCATGTCCGCTACCAAACGCTGTTGATGATTCCCATTGTATGTGTTGAAAAAAAATATGCAGAGTAAACCGCTGTTGAGTAGCTGTTCATCGTACCCAGTATGTCCTGTCAGCTGTTACCACAGTGAGGCCCTTTTGTACAAGGGATTACCGTAGAAAAAACCATACGTGTTAACGTAGCGTGCGCCAACAAAACGTAAACGTTTACTACTTAAAACGCGTTGCTATCGATTCCATGTTCGGGCAACACCACCTAGATTCATGGCTCGGGGCTGTGTCGGGCCTTATATGAGAGCGGGCCGGGCCGGGCCGGGCCGGGTAGGTGAAATTTGTTGTCGGGTTTGGGCTGGTCCCGGGTTTCGCTTTTGAGTGACCGGGCCGGGTTCGGGCGGGTAAACTTCAACGAGTGCCGGGCTCGGGCCGGGCCCGGGCCTAGAAGCACGGCCCGTGCAGTGCTCTAACAGAAATCTTAGTGCAACACATGTCTAAGGGCTGCGCCGTTGCATTTAGAGGTGGTGTTAGCGTTTCCGCTATACCACACCTACTGGTGCATCTCTTGTGAGTAGCGTCTAGAAGCTGCAGTCGGCTGCTATTGCATTTAGCTGCGCGCCATAGGTAGTTACCATATCGCCTGCGAATTGTTGCGACTCCGGAAACTAGGTCTACTGAACACCTCGGATCGCCTAGGGTTATTCCATTTCTGAAGTGCCAGAAGAACGTCCTCGGTGTTTACTTCGGTTGCGGTGCTTGGGTTGCACTAATGCACAAACAATGTCTAATGTCCGCGCAACATACAGCATTAGCACATATTTGCAATGCCCACGAACTATAGGTGGCGCGCTGTGCGATTCAACATGACGCCCGGAGGAGGGCAACCGTTATTTTAGTACAGGAACAGACAGAACGTGCGGACGTACGGCTCGTGCCACTTTCACCAGACGAAGACATGACCTGTCCTGAAATCAATACGAGACCCAACCACTTTCCCATTGCATGGCAAGTGCTAAGGTGGTCGCCACTTAATTATTTGCGCGATGTCAAAGGTAAAATTTCAGCCCCTGTACCGTGCATCAGCGATGCTTTGCGAAATTTTTTGTGTGCTACAGAAGACTGCATGAACTAAAATTGACGTATGAACCTAACGGCACTCCAAGGTAGCGCGAACCGGGCCTGCCTGACGGATTAGTAGGCCGCTAGAGAGTGGCGCCATCGCTGCTGCTCGTGACCGCATGTTTAACGTGTTGATGGTTTACAACCATATTATGCCGTCGTCTTTACTTGCGCAGTGAGGAACACGGAGTTACTTATTCAACAGAACACAAGCATTTAACATCCCACTCAGTAGCGCTTGTGTCACACAGCCATGCTCAGACTTCAGCCCTGCGCACTTCACTGGTTTCGGATGTTGCAGGTTCGATTAGCACGTTCGAAACGAAAGCACATGTATGCCTTTCGCAACAAAAATTTCTCGAACAACAATGCCGTTCGGAAAGAACCAGTAAAGTGAAGGAGAAGCGAGCCGAGAGGCGTGGATTGTGGCCCTGACTGCACGTTTAATTGCTCTAACCATTTCGCTTCGCTAGTCGAGCTCGAGCATGTTGGCGGCATGCGGCGCTACATAATATACACAATAACTGCGCTACATGCTGTGCACAAGAAAAAACTCTGCATTTCTTTTGATCTCGCTCAAGGTTATTATATATCATATACAATGAAAGTGACGTACGAGTGTGAAAAACATTAACGTACGAGGAGACGTGAAGTACAACTCACTCCTTGTGATTTCGCAGCTGATCGTTCACCATCGCTGTCACTCGCGCTGCCTTCACAGCTTTCTACGTCCAGTGAAAAATCCTCGTCGGCAAGATGGTTTCTTTCAAGATCACTGCTGAAAGCAGTCTGAAGAATTTCCTCCGGCGAACGACTTCGACCACTCCGTGTCACCATGTTAACGCCTGGGTGCGGATAAGATTTTTCACTGAAACCAGTCAACAAGCAAATCGCTTTCAGTGTGCTGGCCCCTATCAACAAACGTACAAAGACAGGCGACGCAGCACTGAAAGCAACATAGGCGGAGAATGGCGTTCAGAGCCTTCGCTGTACGGCTATCATAAGCGCATGTATCCTCAAATGACTGAAACGTCGTTTGCACAATTCATAACGGGATTTTGCTGGAAAAGGATAAAGAGCCTATTTTCAACCTCGCTTTGACGAAGTCACCGCGGCCCGCGCATAAGTTCGTCAGGTCGGGAACATCATAAAAATGAGAACGGAATTTTTCGGTCCTTCCAATTTAAAATGGTATCGCAAGGACAAAAAAGCTACCACGTCAGTGTATTTGCCGCTAAATGTCACCTGCGCACTTAAAATGTTCCCAGGTTAGAGCTGATGCGCGCTTTCGCCATCTGCGCCTCATCCGCCACCGCTATCACTATTTGATGGAAGTGACCCAAAGCGTGGAAAGCAATGCGCAGTCCGTCGTTCCGTGCAGTTTCCGTTTATAGTTTCGTAAGAGCGAAAACTAGAATGCCTCCGTTGTGTCGATTGTACCACTCGTACGCTGGCAGCACAATGACAGACAATTTAGACGCTAAATATATGGAAAAACCTTTTTTCTATGCTTCTTTTTTCCGGAAGGCTTCGTTATATCGCGTTATGTGGCGAAGGTTGTTTGGCTATTTAGAGTTCGTAAAAGCATTAAGCCTATGAGCAACTATGCGCAGAATGCGAATTCGTTTGTTAAATCGGGAAATTCGTAAAATCGGTTTCCGTAAAATCGAGTTTCAACTGTATTGCCAGTTTTAGATCGCTCAGTTATAGAAGAGCGCATCGCGAGCCCGCGCTACTACCCGCGTACAATGTTATGGGATTCATGCACTACAAAAACACTGACGAATGATATATGCAAGTAAAGCACGGTGAGTTTCAAATGAAAAAGGTCAGACGATAATATTTAACTAACCCACGTGGCTACGGAAAACCTCCCGAAGCTGTGGGTTATCATTGAAAGCGCGAGTTACGTCGCATTTTACCGAAATTTTACTGTCTCGCAAGAGTAAATCAGATTTATCGTGTCATGGAGGGGCCCGGTTTGTTCCCTGATGCAGGAAACATGCAAAGTCGTACTAATCGTTTCTTGCTAACCTGGTAACACTGGGGCTAGCAAAGCAAAACAAGGGAGCGACTGCGTAGTGCTGCCGCCATGTCGTCTATTGACCCTCCTCGAGAGCATGTTCCTGAATTCCGCTTGTCGGCGCGACAGTCTGTCTGCGCTTGTCCGTGTCAGCTCTCTTTTCGTCCGTTCGTGTTTTTTTCCCGCGCTGTTGAAATTTTCTTGACGATGAACTACCAACTTGCACAAACATTTACGTTAATCAATGTACGAGCATTGCAAATACTCTCCTCTTGCTGGAGTTCGTGATACTGTTCGCCTCGAAGCAAAGCTCGAGCTCTTCAAGCAACGGTGTCCGCAATTACCTATTAAACTCCAGTAGTCGGCCCGAGGCGTTCACTGCCATTGCGTGGTATGGGTGAACGTGTAGTTAAAATCCACGATCTCGTTGACACAGTAATTTTTGCGATAGCCAGAAAATGGCCGTTCTAAAACGGGCCCTCAAACACTTTTGAAGCACCTATATTTTTATTTGTGTTTTCCGTAGGCTGATGCCTGGGGATAATTTCGGCATATGTCTAAGAGCCGATTAAAGTCCCTAGATTTTTCCCTTTTACTTAAGTACCGACAACCGCCTCCTTTCCCGGCCCTTGCCCACACGCAGCCGGCGCTTGCCGCCATTTTCTTCCTCACTTGGAAGGTTTACAAAGCCACGTACGCCTATGTGCATTAGCCACGCATCTATCAGCGGACAATACTCTAACGCGAGGCGCCTTTCTCCTCCAGTGGTTCCCCCGTCGTTAGTGAGCGGGGTGACGCGTTTCACCAGGTGCTGGAAAAGAGTTAGGAAGAACATGGCTACCGAAAACGTGCGTTAGTCAATGAGATTCGTCCGTGACGCTTCAATGCTTGTCGGTACTTAAGAAAGAAGAGGGAGAAATCTAGGGACATTATAGTCGATATGAAAGGATAGTATTCTCATCACGCAATACAGTCGCTACGTCACTGCTGATAGCATCAGCACGTAGTGGCGCTCGCGATAACCATTGTGGGCGAAAATAACGGAGGATGGGGGGCAAGGCAATGATTAGATAAATGTAACGTTAGAAGCGATCATGGCGTGGAATCAAAACTGAGATTACTAATGTGTTTCGTGTTAGATGCGAAGCATCTTATTGCGCAGCTTAGTCCATCCCTGCTTCCCGTGTCCCACACCAGCACAGCGCATGCGCGTCTCCTCCCCTTCTCTCTCTCATCTCCTACGCTCACCTTCTTTCTCTCCTCTAGGAATCCTATACTCTACGGAGTGGCCCCCGCGTTCCACGCCCTACACACCCACAGCGCATGCGCGTCCCCTCCACCTCTCTCTCCTCTCCTACGCTCAACCCCTTTCTCTCTTCTAGGAATCCTGTACACTACGGAGTGCCCCCCGCGTCCTACACCCCCCCGCAGCGCATGCGCGTCTGCTCCCCCTATCTCTCCTCTCCTACGCTCACCCCCCTTTCTCTACTCTAGCAATCCTCTAGTCCACGGAGCGGCGCCCGTCTCCCACAGTGCAAGCGCGTCCTCTCTCCCTCTCTCCTCTAGGAATCCTCTACTCTAGAGCAGCTCCCGCGTCGCACAGCGCATGCTCGTCGCCTCCCCCTCTCTCTCCTCTCATACGGTCCCCCCCCGTTCTCTCTTCTAGCAATTCTCTACATAGCGGCGCGCACGACAGGTGGTACGACAGCTGCATACTCCGCTGGGGGCGCCACGGTAGTTACGAGGTATGAAAATGACGGAGCGCGTGCGCCTCATTCTCTCTCCTGTGCAACGCCGCGATGAGCGCCCAGGCCGCTGCCGTGAAACGAGAGCGGCGACATTTATCCCACTCAAGCCAACTGTCCCCGCTGCTTCGCATCCACACATGGTTCCCTTTAGCGGGGGATGGGGAAGTTTTTTCTTTTCTGTTTTTTTTTTTTCATTGAACCCCAAACAGACGCCACCGCAACGAAAAAAGAACACTACGACTATGAAGGACGACGGAGACGCTGGCTAATATTTGGTCTCTGGATATTCTGATTGCGCGGGTCTAGAGTGTACTAAAATGCTTCTGGTACACTCTACGCGGGTCGGATGTCCACTCGAAAGGCTTCTCTCTCTTCCCTCTTCTTGCTTCTGTGCGTATGCGAGCTGCCTCTTTCCGCACGTGCGGTAGGCTCTTGATAGTTGTTAAAGAGGTGCAACCAATGGACTTCGTCGTTTCACGCTTGTAGTTCGTCGGGCGGCTCACCGCACAACCCGCGAAAGGTCAACAAAACTTCACCGCCCTGGTGGTTCCATGAACTCCTTTCTCAGAATGAGAGGAGGGATCGAGTGATATGGAATATCGTTGTAAAGAACAGCAGAAAATACCTCGCTTCAGTTCAGTTCAGTTTATTAACTTCAAGGCCCACTTTCTTGGAGGGGCATTACATAAGGTGCACGGTTTTATTCAGGCTAACAATAAGCAGTGAACGTAGTTTTTAGTGTTCAAGATGATCAATAATACGGCCTTCAAAGGTAGATGATGAGGCGATGGTTACGATGTCCCGCGGAAGGCCGTTCCAGTCCGTGGCTGCTCGAAAAAAGAAGGATGCAGAAAAAGTAGTGGTGTGCGATGATGGGCGGGCAACCTGAAATGGATGACTGGTTCGATGAGATATGCGTGATGCGGCTGTTATATAAGGCGGTTGATTGGGCGAAGAATGAAATAATTTGTGATAAAGCACGAGAGTTGCAGTGCGGTGACGCAAAGATAGGGGTGGCAGTCCAGATTTCGCTTTCAAAAATGAAACACTGTTATCGTATGAGAAAGATGAGTGAATGAATCTGGTGGCACGATTTTGTACCGCTTCTAATGCATTGATAAAATACGCTTGATGTGGGCTCCAACGGCAGATGCATATTCTAACTTCGGTGTAATTAATGGCTGATACGCTAGTGATTTTACATGTGGGGGAGCTAGGCGGAGAAACAGTAGCGCCCACACAGGTTCTGAAAAGTGAGGTGGCAGGCAGCACGTTTGTTACTGTGGAAACGACGTCTACAATACGTTGGAAAGGACAAGCAACAATGGTGCACGAGCGTCCCCTACGTAGGAGCTTCCAGCTTGTTTTCTTGGGGGGTAGCCCTCATACGTCACAGGGCCAGTCAGGGTGAGTGAAATGTGGTCAGGTTTCCCCGCGGAAATCAAGTTCAGGGTAGGTATTTTTTTTTTCGTCTGTTTTGAATTCTCTAAATCGAATAAGTGCGGACTACGTGCCGTTCTCACTGCCGTTTTTGCTGCATTAATCTGTCTGTACTTTAATCTAAGCAACTCACGAGTAAAAAGTGGGGGGGTTGAATATTGTTGGACGGCCCCTTTAACAAGAAAGAAACGGAGCCTCTTGCAAAGAAAGACACTTGTGCGCTGCTCAGTTCAAGGAGGGCTCACTCGTCCGAGCGCCGACGGCGGTGTCTGCTGGGCGCCAGCAGTGGGGAGCAGCTAGCAAGGCAGCAGGCAGTGTGTCTGGAAGCCACAAAAATTGGGGGGACCCTTAAGCTCCGTCTTTACGAGTTGAACGCGATAGCGATATGCTGTCCCTAGTGCGTAGTTCAACCCCTTAGTGCATACTATGTAATGGGTAGCATGCTTAAAACCACGAGCAATTATGCGCGGGAAATGCTTTCGAACTTGCTATGCACCCACTACGTGGTCTTAAGGGAATACGCGCAGTAACGTGTGTGCCTTTTGTGGGCGGCTTTGAACCACAATGTCGTTATGATATTCACATCTTCTGAAGCACGATGTCAATGTACGCTTGTACCACGGAATATTACTGCGATATTACATGTTGTATCGGGACATCTGTATACAGGACGCATTTGTTTGTAAAGCATGAGTGTTATTTTCACTGCATTTCCAAGCAGAGTAAGTTATTTTCAATGTAATCCTAAGCTGAAGCGTGGCTGTGTGGTAGAACACCTACTTGCCGCGCAGACGGCCTGGGTTCGATCCTGATTCGGACCCGGAAATTGTATTATTTATTTTATTTCCACCTTTCTCGATTTTTGGTCACGGACAAGATGATCATTTTTTTGCTCACAACCAACGACGCCGACGCCTACACCGATGCCAGAATTTCTGCGAAACAAGCTTTTTAACGCTCTCACGTTAAAAATCTAGAGGAGGGGACCGGCTGGACATATTCTTTGCAGCTCGTTTTGAAGCTGGGATGTCAGGTCTTGTGACATGGGGCGCGAACAGTGGAATTTACAGAGGTGTGAAGCCAGTGATGCCCTGTTATACAGGACGGTTATCTTTTTGTGGTCGAATAAGATAGTCTGTAAGGACTAATGAGCGTAAGCTCATCGACGGGCACTCTCGACCACGATATGAGAATGTGGACATAAACAGCCTCTCAGACAAGCATCTTCCCATTAAGCATGAAGTTTTGATGCCACTAAATTCACTGGCTCACAACTCTCAGGCAGAACAGTCAGGAAGCAGAGCTGCGTTTCCACACATGTGGCTGCAGATATCTTCCTATGACCGCAGCGAAGCCGTTTTTTGGTAATAATCAGTAATAATTGGCACGTAATATCTGAAACGGCGTGTTTTAGCGGCGTCGAGCCATGTGCACGTGGATCCATTCTTGTCTCAACCGCGTTCCACAAAGAAAGGACGCGGCACTTGAAAATATTCAACTCGACCGAAGCGCTTTCTTATGGATCCGGCGGAAGTAGGTAACCACTCGAAACTGTTCTGAGTCCCAGTATCAAAGTCAAATAATATCTTCCTTCAATAAGAACCATGCAACGCCATTAACGAGCTTCATTTTGTTGCCCTACAGATATGGCGTACGAACGCTTTGTGCTCTTCTCTGATGATAGATGTACGATCACGGGAGAATATAACAACACAGGTAAGAAGGCAGAAGTTAATTTATCTATCTTGTATATGTTTGCACAGATGTCTCTTTGGCGATTCATTTAGTGTAAATATTAAACATATTTTTTTTATTTTTAATGAAAACTCTACCATCGCAAACTGTGATCTTCTGTAGAATAGAGAGTGTTGCAGCAGTGAACGTTTAAACAAGTGTATTTGTCTTCTTCAGGACAGCAGCTGCAAAGTGGAAGCCTTTTTTACCCGCGCTGTCCAGTCTTCACCAAGCGAGTGCATAGAGCGAGAATTAGAGCTTATTTCAAACATATAGGAACTAAGGAGCGGAGAGTCTGCTCAGCAGGCTAGTGTATGGATTTTTTACAAAGCAACGGGAACAATTGGGTGTCATCAAACAGATTTATAAAGAGCCATTGAAGATAATATGACAACGTTTGCTGCGTGGAACACATGGATATTCAAGTTTTGGCCGAAATATAGTATCGTAAGCAAGTAATTTTACAGTTGGAGGCGAATTTTTGAGCTTATGTCTTAAAAAGTATAATTTGAGGAATGCAGAAGAACAAATATTATCTATATCTGTATTCCATGATAATGCATTAGTAAGAGTGACACCTAAGTACTTGTGTAGGGTTTCTTCATGCAATGGTAATGATCCTAACCTGTATGTAAAGGAAAGAGGAGCTTTCCGGCGAGAGAAACGAAGATAGACGGTTTTATCAATATTAAGCTGCATATCCCATATGTTACACCATTCGGAAGTGTTAGCAAGAGGAGAGTTAAGATGGTAATGATCGTTAGCTGAGGTGATTTCATGAAACAACACGCAATCATCTGCAAACAATCTAATTTGAATGCTCGGATTAATGACATCGTCCTTCGTCGTCCTTCGACTACGACGACGAAAACGATGACAACACCGGGCAGGCTCTGGCAGCTTACTGTCATTTCTAGCATCATCATCATCATCATTCTGTTTAGAAAGGGTGTCAATAATGCAACTCGAAACTGCAGACCCATATCTCTTCTGCCAGTATTTTCATAAGGGCTGAAAAATCTTAATGAGAACAGACAATGATGCCAAGGAAAGTATAGGGGATGTTATTAGAAATAATTGTAAACCAAATCTGAAGAAAGAAAACTGGACAAAAAGATAACTCGCGACCGGCAGGAACCGAACCTGCGACCTTCGAATAACGCATCCGATGCTCTACCACTGAGCTACGGCGGCGGTCATGGCCTATTCCACTTTATAGGTGATATATGTGCATCTAAACGTGGGAGCGTAAGTCAGCGCCGCCTTTGCCATTACGGCGAGTGTGGAACACTCTTTTTGCCTGTTGGCGCCACGTAGCATGTTGTCTTATTACGAGCTGGCAGCCGACTAATTATCCCACGCATACTACCTGAGCGCATACTACCTGAAGGTGTTTACCAAGTAAACGGGCCCTTAAATTTACACTTCTTTCCTTCATTCATCGCGAGGGACTCGTTCTAGCAGACTTGATGCCTTCAGGTAGTATGCGAGGGATAATTAGTCGGCTGCTAGCTCGTAATAAGATCACGTGCTACGTGACGACAACAGGCAAAAAGAGGGTTCCTCACTCGCCATAATGACAACCAGTGGCGCTGACTTACGCTCCCACGTTTAAACGCGCATATATACCCTATAAAGTGGACGAAGGGTTCACCGCCACAGCAGCTCAGTGGTAGAGCATTGGATGCGTCATCGAAGGTCGCAGGTTCGGCCCTGCCGGTGGCGAGTTTTCTTTTCGTCCACTTTTCTTCACATTTACAATCCAATTATTTCTAATAACATCCCCTATACTTTCCTTGTCATGATTGTCTGTTTGTTCTCATTAATATTGTGTCTAGCAAATCAAAGTAGACGAGGCGGGAGTACTTACCCTACTACTTAACCTAGATCCGAAAAAAAGGAACTGGACCAGACAATATTCCAAATCAATTTTTAACGCGTTATGCAGAATGGGTAGCAAAATACCTGTGTCTCATCTTCGACAAATCCTTAAAAACTTGTTCCCTCCCTAAGGACTGGAAAAATGCTAAGGTAATCCCTGTACACAAAACGGGTAGGAAAGTATATGCCTGTAAGTACAGGCCCATCTCACTAACCAGCACTGTATGTAAAATTCTTGAACATATCATCCTCAAACACATAACTATACACCTCGAACAAAACCATGTACTATCACCTTGTCAACACGGATTCCGCCCAGGACTTTCCACAGTTACACAATTATTAGAACTCGTACATGAACTATCCTCAAGCATCGACCACCAAAAGCAGATAGATTTAATCCTGCTCGACTTCTCCAAGGCATTCGACAGAGTATCCCACGCAAAATTGATTAGAAAGCTTCAATCTACAATAGGCGACGGACCAATCACCGAATGGATTAAAAACTATCTCTCAAACCGGACTCAGTTCGTCGAAGTAAACCACGAGTTTTCAGAAATTACCAAGGTTACCTCCGGGGTTCCACAAGGTAGTGTCCTTGCTCCCATCTTATTTCTAATATTCATCAACGATCTTCCTGGTGTTGTCAGTACTAACATAAGACTATTCGCCGACGATTGCATAATCTATCACGAAATTAATTCACCTGAAGATCACGAGACATTGAATCATGCGCTAAAATCAATAACAGACTGGTGTTATCGCTGGCAAATGACTCTCAATGTTAGCAAATCAGCCGTCATGCGTCAAACTAGAAAACAAAACGTCTCTGTATACTCATACACAGCCGACAACACTCCGTTAACAACTGTTCATGAATATAAATATCTCGGTGTGGTAATTTCAGATAACCTTAGGTGGAACTCTCACGTCAATCTCATAACATCAAAAGCATTAAAAAAACTTTTCTTCCTTCGAAGGCGACTACGACATGCAACTCCGGAAATTAAAATGCTCGCTTATACTGCATTTGTGAGACCTGTTTTAGAATATGCTAATGTAACCTGGTTTCCTTATACCAAACGACTAGTAAAATCATTAGAGAGAGTACAGCGAAAGGCAATCCGATTTATTTATAATCAGTACAACCAAATTGCCTCGCCATCTCAACTAATCAACAGAGCTGGACTACTAACCCTAGAAAATCGTGCCAAACTAGATCGTCTGAAAGTAATTTACCAGCTGATGCATAACTTGCTGTTCATAGATAGCACTCGCTACCTGTCCAAATCCGAAACAAGACAGACCCGTCATAAGCATACTCAAACACTTCAAAACTACCGCTTTAGTACCGAATGTTTCAGATTTTCTTTTTTTCCACTTGCAACCTCAGAATGGAACAACCTACCCTCTCATATTATCCATAGTCCTACGCTAGAAACTTTTCTACAATCTGTTGAGTCTCACCTATTCGCCTCACAAGTATAATTCTCTGGCTTTACTTCATTATGTTGTAAATACCTTTATTCTTTAGTATTTGATGTTAGCAGTTTCCTTTATATCATTTCCTAGTTTGTGAAAATGTATACAAGTATCTATCTAAAAAAAAACTGTAACCTATTATGCATTTTTTCTACCTTTGTACCTTGGTTTTCGATTGTGTGCCTTCGACAGTGTAGTGTTTGCCTGCTTTTCAAAGTGTCACTCTTTTTGCAAATTATATTATGTATTGTATTTACTTGCCCTCCCTGCTATAGTCCCTTCTTGGGACTGGCAGTATGTATAAATAAATAAATAAACGACCCCTTATATTTACTCTTCTTTCCTTAAAAAATCTTGCGTATCATTAACTGTACCAATGAATAGAAAAGCACAATGCGGTTTCTCATACTTTGTTTGGTTCGAGAAAACACCGATCTACGGAAACGCCATTAACAGAGCAAAAGGAGTTCATTCTATTTCAGTTTGAAACAAACATGTCCTACTCGGTATGTATGCAGATTTTAGCAAGGCCTTTGATAACATTCAACATTTTACTGTTTATTTTTTGTGTTTTGAGAAGTTAGAGTGCTAGGGAATTCGTGGTCATTCGCTAGACTTAATCAAAAGTTAGCTACAGTATCGGAAACAAGTAGTGGAAATAGATAAAGTTCTCGGATCTGAAGCCTATTATCCAAGGTGAGCCGCGGGGAAGCATCCTTGGACCTCTGTTTGGTTTTTTCTTCTTTTTTTCTGTGTGTAGCGTATACTGGTGACTTAACATGCATTCATCCCGATACCAAATAGGTGTTATGTGCGGATGATGTCATCACGTTTGTTTCGGCTCAACCAGATTGTTGTGAAACTAAAGCTCTGGTCGTAGAACTTTAATAAGTTAGACATAGATACATTTAAAACAAAGGCGGTAATCTGACTAAAAATAGGCCTATGAACAAAAACCTGCATCTTACGTACGGTTGTAGTCAAATTGAGCAAGCAAGCCGTATAAAAATTTTTGGAGTCACATTTTCAAGTAATATGCTTTCGAACGAACAGATTGACAGTGTGTATCGACAATTATCGTGCGCAGTGGGTATGGTACGCAACTGCAAAACGGTGTTACCATATAAAATAAAACACTAACTCTATAAATCCCTTTTGTATTCACCCCTCACCTATTGTTGTCAAGAGCGACGCTCTTAAAGCTCGACGTAAAACGTCGGGTGTCCGCAAAAAGTCCCCCCGCGCCGTTGCTTATCAGCCGCGCCCACCTACGGAGACGGTCCACACTGCTGGCGCGCCAAGTTTTCCGGAATGGCGCGAACAGAGTACGAACGACGGACGGCCCGCGCTTCCACCGGGCGTGCCACAATCAGCTTTGTACGTTAGATCTGGCGCTGGACTTCGGACATTCTTGTATGGCTTGTGACAAGATGTGGTTCGACTCTCCTCGGTCTATGCCAAGGAAAGACCTAGCATCAGCCAAGAAGGCCACGTTAAGCCCCTAAGATCAACCAGCTTCGCTGTTTCTTAAGCTTCACACAGCTAGTATAAACTCCTCCCTTTTTTTTAGTATAGGGATTTACAACTAACTCGAACTACCTAATGCAAGAGAAGTACATTATAATCTTTTCCAACTCAGCGTATGATGCTTACATGAGCGAATTGTTTCAACAGGCAGGTATATTACCCGTTCATGACCTCTACGCATTTAAATTAGCACGGGACGTCAGTCGCGAAGAGAAAAAAAACGACATTTTTCGACATTTGTTTCATGACCTCTCCTAACTACAGCCAAATATTACATTGCTGAAGCCACTAAATGAGGAAATGGGGATAATAAAAACCCATAAAACCATCTTCACCAAATATAAGTTTTCCTACATAGTTGATATTCTATTTAATTACTATGTGAAAGCCAGTATACATTTCCACCACTCTACCGAGACCCATGGGGCGAAATACACATGTTAAGTTTTTGGTCGTTTTGTGCAATTGCTGTAGTCATTAGTACCTTTTTTTGAAGTGGTGCTTTCTTTGCTTTGTTGCTTGGTAGTTGGGTTCATACGAGCGACTGTTACCACTGCTGTTTTGCAAAGAGGTAGCTGTAAGCCCTTGCAAGCTACCTCTTCGGAGAGCTGCTTTTATCTACAGTTGGCCTTCATCAGTGTATTCATGAAAAATAAACATTATTATTATTATTATTATTATTATTATTATTATTATATTATTACTATTATTATTATTATTATTTCGTTTTATTTATTTATTCACTTCTCCTTTCATCACGTTAGGTGCGTTACGCCTACTACTACTAATACTACTACTACTACTACTACCACTACTACGGTGATGACGACGACGACCCAGAGAGACACTAAGACTGTTTCACTGTAAAAATTGTCCTGGCTGGTGCAAAATGAAGTAACTGAGGCTAGCAGCTGCCAAGAAGAACATACTATTTATGTTTCTAATAGCAACAGTAGGGCCATGTATAGTCAGTCAGCCCGAAGTGCAGCGTGCTTATGAGTGAACGCGAAGGGAAGAGTAGCGGAAATCTCAACGACGTCTGCGGGCAGTAAACATTCTGGGGTGTACCACTCCCTTTAAAGCCGTTTTCACCTCTTGGCGAACTCATGCGTTGTGGATTAGTTGTCGTTAGGTTAAACGCCGCCAGGCGGCAGCCAGTTTATCCGGGTACTTGAGGAAGAGGTCTTTGTTCTTTCCCTCAAAGAAGCTTCATCTTGGACACGTGCCCTCGTGTACGGCCCAAAGCAGGCGCAATGCAATGACCCGACGCTCTGCTGGGCCAAGTTGTCATAATCGCGCTTCTCGGGCACATCCTTTACAAGATTATTTGCTTCACTGAAGCCATTTTACCGCAATTCCTTGGGCCTCTGAAAAACTAGTATTCATTTCCGCAACGTTTCAACATAGGTATGTAGAATCATGTAAAACAACAACATATGTTGTAACGTTTATTCACTGCTTAGCATTCTGAAACACCAAAATTCCATGGAGGGTTATTATTACATCGCTCCTTTATTGACCGGCATAGCATGATAGCTTCGTCTAAATTTGTGATATCCGAACTTCTGCGTTGCTCTTCGTGTCCAGTAGCGTCTAAAGCGGTCATATGAAGCACAATGCAGGCCTTCAGCCTGGAGATGCGGATGACGTCAGTGTAAGACGTGGATGAACGCGTCATGCGGCATACCGCTGAAGTTACCCCGTTTGATGGTCACTCTTTGCAAGCCCGGGAGGCGGTGTTTTATATTGGAGAGGAAGATATTTTTGCTAGACACAAATGGCACAAGTGCACCGGAATAGCGGAAGTGCAACATTCGCAAAGTCGGCATCACGATCTCTAGATTTCTATCCACACCTGGTCGCTCTGTGAAGAAACCATGTTGCATAAACAATGATGAAGTCAAATAATTGATAAATGGGTAACGCATAAGACCAGAAGTGTATTAAGTGATGCATATAGAAATTATTATTACAGCAAATGCTTTGTATTCTGTGTTTCCAATAATGATGCGTCCTGCAAATACTTTGTTTCTTACTTAATAGCCGCGCTTGCTCTGACGAAACACTCAAATGTAGCGATTTATATGTGGCATTATTTTTTCATCACTAAATTCAGCACACATATATGTTCAAACACTATTTCAATGACTACATACGAGCATCTCCCTCCGTACTCGTTACCCACTTGCGAAAACCCACAACAATTAGACAACTATGGACAACATGCCGACACTCCTTGCTCCGAATGTACATATTTTTTTTTTCTGTTCACTGACCGGTCAGTGGAGCAACTAAAAGACTGCTCCTACAACACATTTCCAGCAAAGAGCGAGCAAGTTTCACAACAATTTTAGACATTGTGGTGCTGAATTTTATAATGGCGCACTTGTGCTCCTCTGGTCGACATTTTCAGTTTCGCTAGTCCCTGTCGTTCCATTTTTGTAATTATAGTTTAGGGCCGCGTATTTTGCTTGCAAGGTTTAGCAGTGATACGACAAAGTGCGTACTCCTATAGACCATTTGATCAATGAACTTCTCGTGCTTCCCTTAACCTTCGTAAAATTGTTTCTATGTCTTCTGCAGATCGCGTAAGCTGCTCTCTGTGGGTCAAGAAATCGGCCATAAAGAATCCGCTATACCATTGCAAGATGCTGCTACTTGGGTTCTGCAAGAATCCATCTTACAACGCTTACGAATACGAAGCTAGAACTTGCGAAGATTATAAAAATATTATTAAAAATAAATATGAAGTTAGAGGATAATTAGCAGTTTGTGTATGTGTATGTGTGTGTTCATTTTATTATGAGATTGAGATAAGTGTTGTTGCGTTCGAAGAGCACGCACCCTCCGGAATGTCCCCCCATTGTGCCCCGCCCCCGCGGACAGTGACCCCGCGCCAGCCACTGTGTACAAGAGAGGATGGAGGGGGCACCCAGACGTGGCGAAACCGGCACCATTAGCCGTCGGAACGACGACTGTTGGCGTCGTCTTCGGCAAATCGCTGCCAGTCACAAAAGGACGCACAGACCCACACGGCTGACAAAGACAAAGGACTGTACGGCGCCTTCAGTAGAGAGATGCCGAGTCATGCACAGCCGCAAAGGTTGAATGAAAGGGGGCAACTGCCGCATCCCCTGGGAAAACCAAAACCAGCGACAGCGGTGTCATTGATGTACGTGTCAATGGTGTTGATGAGTTGTCTTGCTCAGGACTGTAGGTACAGACTCCAAGGCACCTTCTCACGACCGGTCATCACCTGACGTCGAGTATTGCAAGGCCCGAGGCGAAAGGGGTTTGAGCGGCGGCGACGAACCATCGATGTGGGAGAGGCGGTGGTGCATCGAGGTATTGGCTGGGCGGAATCCGGGAAGCACATTATCGACGACAGCCATCCGGTCACTTAGGAGAGAGACATTTCGGCGTCCCGATTGGGCTGCAACAGTGTTTGGTGTTAGCTGAGGCTATAAAACCACGTTCGCATATATTGTAAAAGAAGGATGACAAAACGGAAAAACACGTCTCTATGAAATAATGTCGGAGCTGTCGTCCTCTTAACCCATTAGGGCCCACTGTACTTTTAAAAGTACACTTCTTTTTTCGGGCATAGAAAATACAAAACAGAATATTCTGATGTTGCTCATTACAATTTCTGATGCCAAAGGTTGCAGCAAGAAAATCCTAATTTGGGTTATTGACTCGGTTATGTTTTTTCTGTTTTATGAGTCGTCAAACTTTAGGAAAATGAGAGCCTGTTAAACGCACGTGGTCAGTACTACTTTTTCTAAATTAATTTGAAGTTTTACATTTTATATGTGAAAAAAATTACACCATCTCCCGCTAAAGGGAACCATGTGTAGATGTGAAGCAGTGGGCGCTAACGCTTACACTGGCGGCGGCGTTGACGCTGGCGCTAATCGCAGCGTTGCGCAGGAGAGAAAACTGGGGAGGCGCAAAGCACGCAGTGATGGAGCGGTGTTTCTTACTGGAACATGTCAATCGCTGCTAATGGGCAATGAGAGACAGAAGACTCCGACTGGACACAGATACCCGTAGTCCGCTTTTAGTTAACGCGCACGCTGCGAATTTTAATTGTTCAACAACGCACAGGAGAAATCTCCCACCGGCACCACCTTGCAGGTCGAAATCCATTGCCATATATACGGAGTGGCCAGTGAACGGTTGTGCAGCGCGAGCAGTCGGTTTTTTCAACCAAGAAACTCGCTAGCAGACGCTGCCTGCGTCGGCGTCGCGAGGCGAGAGAGGGGGGAGCGTAGGAGAGGAGAGAGAGGAGGGGACGCGCATGTGCAGTGGGAGTGTGGACGCCGCGCGCAGGGATGCCTAGAGGAGAGAGGGGGGAAGCGTGGGAGAGAAGAGAGAGGGGGGGACGCGCATGCGCAGTGGGAGTGTGGACGCCGCGGGCAGGGATGCCTAGAGGAGAGATGGGAAAGCGTAGGAGGGGGAGAGAGGAGGGGAGGTGCATGCGCAGTGAGGGTATGGTTGCCGTGGGGAGGGATGCCTAGAGGAGAGAGAGAGGGGGGGGGAAAGGAGGTTTTTTATTTATTTTTTTTGAAGGGGTTTGCGCATGTGCAGTAAGGGATGTCACGCCGCACATCGGATTAAGCTCCGCCATAAGATGCTTCACATCTGAAAAAACGGACTGCTTCTGCTTCCGAAAGAGCAATTCAAACCCTGCAAGCGCGAGAAGCCTATGGAGTGCATAGTTTTGCTGTGAGGAGTAATCAAATGTTGCTGTACTTTATTTGGTACACTGGGACTTCGTGGGAGCATAGATGTAACTCTTGTTGTGCGTTGCATCATAGATTCAACAGAATTTTTTTGTTATGAATGCCGTTTTTTTTCGGTTATCTCAGACTCATGAGGCTGCGAAAGATGTCGCTGTGAATATACGAGAGCCTCTTGATATTTTAATTGGCGATTCTGACCCTAATATGAGAACTTAGGAGGAGGAGGGGAATGACGACGGTACGAATGGATGCTCTCTGCTAACGATAAAAAACATGAAAAAAAGGAACGTGGGTAAGATGACTTCTGTTATGACTCAGGAAAGCAGATTTGTTTCGAAAATGGCAAAGACAACAGCATAATTGCTATGCTGACGAAAGACTACACAGTTGAGTCACTATGCTCTGTATCGTGGTGGCCATTCACTGAAAAGAAAAAAAAAGGAGTGCCACTGTCCTCCTTCTTCATCCGCAGCAACAATGTCATGAGGGGAAGCTGCGAATGACTAGAGAATTTTCATCCCTGAGAAAAAGTGGTACCAGCCCCTATTTACCCAGATGATCGAAATAGCCGCAGACAAAGCATAAAGGGTCTGCTACCACATTGTTGGTTTTACCAGACCCTCTACGCGTTGACTGTTGTCCTTTAGTCCCAGAACAGCAAAACACTGACTGCACCTTGTTGTACCCAAGAGAAGTATCAAAGCTCTCCAGATTCCACTGTGCTTGCTATTACCCTCTATCCATACGGACATTTTCACAAGAAGCCGGCAAAACAGTTGAATTCTGCCAAAATACAACGAAATGGTGTGGCGAAAAGCGTGACGTTATGCTTAACCTAAAGCACTGGTCCTTGATTAAGTTGCATGGGCCAAGATAACTTTGTTTTTCGTTTCGCAAGGGCCCAACTTACTCGCCAATCTTGCATCATGTCACCTTGCGCGTTGCTATCTCGAAAGCCCAGCGTACTTTTTATAGTACAGTATCATAACTCCTGAAGAAACACACGTAACTCTATGAAAATTTGCACGTGTGGTTATCTGTTGTGTTTAATTAAATAAGCAATATGTCAATAAAATCGGACCGGTAGTTCTCTCGTGGTCCTTAATGGGTTAAGCTGCCAGCTGATGAAAGTTCGCGTCTTCGACTCCCTTGGCGGCAGCAGTCAGCTGCTACACTACCAACGAGGCGTGCGGGAGAACCAATTGAAAGTTAACTCGTGTCATTGAATCAAACGCTACCGCAAGCTTCTTGGCTGCGTGTATGTGACCATGCGTTTCGAAATGTACCCTAGGCGTCAACGGAGGATCACAACTGATATATCAGGCTCAAAAAATTTAGTAGCAAGGTGGTTAACCTATAGTTGTTTAGATCATACAAATAGTATGTATAAAGTATATCCGCAATTGTTTGTTTCACAGAACTCAATGTCGCGTATCACTTTACGGACAACACCTTACCCTCATTGCTCGCTATTTCTAGAGCTTCTCCCAAGCTCTGTCCTGTCACCACCTTTATACAATATCTGCACAACGCAATGCTTTTCCGGGCCCTTGCTGTAGGATCATTCCAAGTGAAACGTCCTAGCCCAAACTTGGACCACCAGCTATTTTATTGAAACAAAAAAGAGCTGAAGCTTACTGTATGGCTGTGAGCTTGATAAAGTACTTTTGTTCAAAATATTTATGTGGTCACGTGCCCGCCCTTTGAATGTTCCGGCGAGGACTAAAAGTTCGGTGAGAATAAATTAAGCGTATTTAACCTTGATACTGGCTACTGGAGGATGCGCCGGAAGCGCTATTTAAGAAAAAAAATGAACAGCTAAGCGGGAGTGTTTGATGGAGGGTTCCGGTGATCGCGTGTATGTATACGCTACGTGCTGGAATAGTGGCTGACGGCCACGAGAGCCCCACACACTGAAGCAAAAGTTTTCACAAATCCGCTAGTCTTCCTCCTAGCAGCAAATGCCATACTCAGTCACGTGCTCATGCGCGTCGGGGTCCGTGTTCTCCAACCTGAGAAGTGGAGGCGAAAAGCAATCATCCCTTGAACTGCTGCTCTTGTCATGTGCTAACATAGGCTCTTCTTGGTACCCTGTTTGTAGAATAGCTTCTTTTCATATACACAATACACGTACACACGCTGCCACTGCATTACAATGAGCCTAATTCAATACTACAGACAGAATTTCCGGTATAACTATTCTAGCGATAGCAATTTAATACACACTGTAGCTGCATTCTTTCTGTCGACGTCACGATGATTCTCTGAGTGAAGTCCACATCGATAACAGCACCCCACGCGTCGTATGTTCTACAAGCGCGTGAACGCGTGCGCGGTGTTGCTTGTGATAGCGGACGGGCGGCAACAAGAAGAAGAAAAAGAAGTGAGCACGAGCAGTAGAATAAAAAGATGGTGGTCTTGGTCTAGGGCTCGGGTCTTTATTACGCGAATTCTTTCTGGTGCCGAAACCCCCGGTCATCGCCCTTCTAAGATTTCTAGCTTCAATGGCATCGTTGGAGCGGCTGCGTTAGAACCGAGGCGTCGTCAGGGCCAGCGTCACGCGAACAATCACGCTCCTGACCGACGAACTGCAGGCCTCCGTTCCCGATGTCAGTCAAGTCGACTCTCACATAACCTACCTCACCCAGAAGAACGTGGAGCTCGCCAACTTCAACAAGGAAATCCTCGACGCAATTGACGACGACGCTTACGAGGAAGAGCTCGAGGCCGCGGAAGAATACGACCGCAAGGTGTCTTACGCCGTGTCCCGAGCGCGGTTCTTCCTCCGAGAGGTTGCAGACAAGACCACGGAAACGAGCAATGCGAGGTCGGAGGCTACAGTACCGAACGCCGACGCCGGCGGTGCCAGCACCTCAACACACAACGAGGTTAGTGATCCTTCACCTCGAAGAACAGATATGACACCCAGTCAAGGAACCGTGCCGCGTCATCGCACAGTGGTCCTGCGGAAACTACAGATTCCGACGTTTTCCGGCGCACTTCGAGATTGGCAGTCCTTCTGGGACCACTTCAGTGCCACGATTCATCTGAACGAAGAACTTTTACAGATTGAGAAGTTCAAGTACCTGCAATCGTACTTGAGTGGAGCAGCCAAGAGAGCCATCGAAGGCATTCGATTGACCGAAGATAACTGCAACATCGCGATCAAGACTTTGACGGAGAGATTTGGTCGACGCGACTTGCTCATAAACGAGCACGTTGACCACCTTCTCTCCTTAGCACCAGTCAAGTCTTCAGCCGATGTTGACAAACTTCGCCTGCTCTACGCCAAGGTCCAGTTCCGAGTATCTGCACTGACCGGTTAGGGCGTCTCACCCGACCAGTACAACGTTGTCCTCAACCGCGTCCTAATGAAGTACCTGCCCAACGATCTGGCTATACTTTATCGCCAGAAGGTCAAGGAGGCGCCGCAGGATAGGTCCGGCATCACGACTCCTGAAGAAAGAGCTCGCCAGGCCGCAGAAATGCTTAGTTTCCTGCGCATTCAGATCGAGATTAGAGAGGAAGGCGGGTCAGGACGACCGGCGTCAGCTTTCTCACGTTTGCTACCTGAAGACGTCGAGCCTCCGTCAGAACCAGTGGGACATCTGCCAACGGCGTCCGCGCTCGCTGCCGAATCTGCTGCAGTTACGGGAGAACATTGTCCCTTATGCAACGATTCTCGTCACACCGTGGAGGAATGCAACGTCCAGCTCTCGGCGGATGAAAAACGGGCTCGTTTGCGCAGTGCTCGGTGCTGCTACCGTTGCGGCAGGAGGAATCAAGTGGCACGTTTCTACCGACGTGTGCAGAATGTCACTTGTAGCAAGTGCCATTGTCGACATTTGACGATCCTCTGCGAGTTGTCCCGGCCAGCTGCACTAACCCGCACAAACGCGACAACAGTTGCTGAGGACGAGCCACGTATCACCGGGCGAGACACAAACACGCCTCCAGTGACATCTGCCCCAAGCGTCCTGAGCGGAGTCAACGCAGTCCTTCTGCAAACAGGACGAGTGTGGGTAGAGTGCGGGTCACGAAGGCGTCTCGTACGCATTCTCCTCGACAGCGGCAGCCAGCGCACCTTTATTCGCAGAGATCTCACAAAGGACCTCAGATGCCCGGTCATCGGAACCGAGGAACTTTCCTTGGTCATGTTCGGCCACTCGAAGCCCCGCGAAGTAATGTGAAGCAGAAGAGTAGCTTTGACTCTTCGAGGCCAACGTAGGGACGTAGCGTTGACCGTGGAGGCCTTGGAGGTACCTGAAGTGTGCACGGTAACAAGCCCGCCGATCAACAGCACGGTCTTGGAGCTTCTGTGCGACAAGAACTATGATGTTGCTGACAGCATTCATCCCGACACATGGAACCCACAGGAAGTAAGCGTCTTACTTGGTTCCGACATGTACTGGAAAGTGGCTACAGGAAGGATTGAGCGCTTGACCAGCGACCTGACGGCTGTGGAACAATGCTTCCTCATCGCGTTTCCAGCAAAGCGGTAGACCCAACCTGTGGCTCTTAACAGTCTGTTCAGGCTGCTGTACCTGCTAACAGGTAATATGGTGTTCGAAACAGAAACAGCAGGGCACACTGACGTTTCTTCTGACCCTTTTTCGAAGTTGTCGAATCCTTCTGACGATTCAGTACGCTCAGAAGCAAACGGTTCTTCGGGATCATGAAGCCAGTTCGGACCATGCCACCACAACGTTGATGCAAAAAGATGAGGCGATGACACCCCTTGTGTAACGAAGTCAGCTGGGTTGTCTATTCCGGCACAATGATGCCACTGCGTCTGTGATGTTGGGCTATGAATTTCGGAGACTCGATGACGTACAAACAGCTCTCTTTTTGTAGGAGTGCTCCGAATCCAATGAAGTGCTACGAGGGGAGTCGGTCCAAAAGTGAACTGGAACAGAGCTTAGCAATGATACTCTCCTGACGTATGCACACAACCTTGCGCCGACGACGCATGCTAAGAGCTCCAGACGCGGCAGCGAAACATGTTTTAGTGGGGCCACACGGTTCTTGCTTATGAGGAGCTGCGAGTTGCAGGCGCCGTTCGGTGTGTGCGCACGTACATAGATGCAGGTACCATAAGCTCTGGGGCTTGCGTCGCAGAATGTGTGTAGCTCGACTGAAATCGTTGCATCCGCTGCTCCCAGGAATACGTAACGATCAATGGCAGAAGGATTCATGCTGGCCAATTCAGTGCGCCAACTGTTCCAGCTCGCTTGTGCTTCTTGTGGAAGGGAATCGTCCCATGCGCATTTCTTCTTCCACAGGTCTTGAAAGAGGAGCTTTGCTCTGAGCGAGAATGGCGCTAGATATCCCAACGGATCGTAGACTCTTGGCAACGTCTGGAGTACAATGCGCTTGGTAGAAGGCTTGTTCGCCGCAAAGTCACACGCTTCGCGCACCGTGAGGATAATTGGGTCACCTTCCCGTTCCCAAGGTACACCTAAAACCTTCATTAGGGTATTCTCTCCGGCTTCGTCTTCAATGGCAACCTTGTCTGTCAGGAAGAGTTTTCGCAAAGCCTGGGAATTGGAAGCCCCACTTGCGCAGTTCCATGCTGGCTTCGGAGAATATCTTGCGCGCTTCACTGTAGACGGTTACAGCTTCATCCACATTCGGAAGACCCACGATGAGGTCGTCGACGTAAAAGGCTTTCTCCAGTAATGCTACAGTCTCCGGGTATCGTTCTTGACAAACCGCTAGGTGATGGCGAATGGTGGCTGCTAGCAAAAATGGACTGGATGAGGCTCCGAACGGGACTCGTGTCATTCTCCACGTCACCACAGGTGGAAATGGGTCAGCCTCCGAGGGCAACCGGTCAATCCAGAGGAATCGCAGTACGTCGCGGTCTTCTGGCCGAATAAGCATTTGCAAATATGCCTTTTTGATATCCGCAATAAGGACTACAGTGTGACATCGGAAGGCGAGTAGCAGCTGCACGAATGTCAACTCCGAGTTTCGTACCCTTGAACAGGACATCATTGAGGCAAGGATGGCCAAGCGCGTGCGAGGAAGCGTCAAACACAACCCGAAGTTTTGTTGTGACTGCGTTTCGGCGAATGACTGCATGATGGGGCATGTAATATACATTTACCCTTGGCAGTCGTTCTTCTTCCGCACGCTCGGCGTCCTCTTCGTTAAAGTACGCTCTGACTGCCAAGTCATACTGCTTCAGGAATTCGGGCTGTAGTTTGAACCTGTTTAATTGGGCTTGCAGACGGCGCTCAGCTAACCTTCGAATGTCGCAGCCTGAAGGTATCCCGGGACTTTTAACATAAGCGGCACCTGGTAGCGGTCGTCTAGGCTTGATGATGCCCTCTTCAAATGCCTCAAGTTCTGGCGGAGCCTTGTCCTTTTCCTCAGTCGGTGGCTTGATTCCGATGACGTCGAGACGCCACATCGTCGAAGGATCGCAGTCAGGAAGGGAAGTGGGGCGGCAGTTCAGGAAGAGAGCACTCGTAGGTCAACCTCCTGCGAGTTCCATTGTTCCCTGGACGGTCCAACCGAACTTCGTTTCCACAGCCGTCAGGTCACTGGTCAAGCGCTCAATCCTTCCTGTAGCCACTTTCCAATACACGTCGGAACCAAGTAAGACGCTTACTTCCGGTGGGTTCCATGTGTCGGGATGAATGCTGTCAGCAACACCATCTAGCCATTACGTACCGAATAGCAATCTTGTCGCACAGAAGCTAGATCAGTCGACCTCACGACAAACAGTGCAACATACTGGCAGCAGACCGACTAGTATTCCCACTGCGGAAAATACAATGTCGAAGATCAGCACCGAAGAACAACCTCACAGGCTAGAGACCCCTTCCACGACTTCAGAGGTCTCGTCATCGTGCTGTATCCGTGAAGCGAATGGCAAGCCAGCATCAGCAACTCAAGTGTTCTTGGTGGAAGAGACTTGTACGAAGGAAATGCAAGAAGCAGTTGGAAATACAAAAGGCGATCCACCACATCTTGACAATGAGTGCACGCCGAAAACAGATTCAGATTTTCTGCAGTCCTCAATTCTGTGCATACATGTGGCCGAAGGATGTAAATCAAAGCCAATGTGTCAAGCGAAAATAAATAAAAAGAAAGAAAGGAACGACCGGGACGGCACAAAAAGCAAGCCATTTGTACTGCTCGGAGCTTCTGCTCATCCAGAAATCTGCAGACATCAAGGAGAAGAAAGTGGATCACACAGGCTACATCACTGCAAATGCCAAATGATGAGACACTGTCCCAGCGGCGAATGAAGCAGCCCAGACTAAGGCGGAGGCAGAAGGCTGAAGCACAAAAGGTAACCACAGCCAGGACGAAAAGGTCAAGGAACAGGTTCCTCGGAAATATGAGATCCATGTGGAAGAGCCTTCAATGCGGACGTTCATGCAAGGGCAACTGGTCATCGACAGCGCAAGTCCATCAAGGTCCACGCGTTCAAAATCACGGATATGGAACAAGCGTCGGAAGCATCGCTGGAAGACCAGGCACATGAGGAAACCGAATGGTCTCACCTCGATTGACTTGGACATGACGCAAATGCTTTTGAACAAACTGTGTGTACTCAGAATCCACGTGTGTTAGTCTTCTTCATCGTCAGACGTCATTGTGGGGGGCGTGGAGGATTTTGAGAATTGTGTAGACGACGAGGAGTGGCGATATCATCATTAAGATCATCATAGAGTGTTCGAATAAAGAAGAGGTCAGCGGGTGGGCTTCACCATGGGGACGGCGGCTTGTCCTTTTTTTAAGTGCGAATGCACTTCTTAAACGGGAACTCCGGTGCATTTTCGACCATACCGAGATAACGCCGTTTTCAAATAGTATTAACAGTCCTGCAACAGCTAGGGCGGTTCATTTTGCCGAGTCACTCGTCAATAATTTTAAATAAGCAATGAAAAACGAGTCAAAACCGAAACCGAAACGGGGAGCTTGATCCGTGCTCCATGCTGGGTACGCGATGACGTCATGGCGTCACCAAATCCGCTACACGCCACCACGGCGTAAACGTAAACATTGCTCACGTGCCTCTTCTTTCGCGGGAAAAAGCAAACTGCCGATGTCTTCCGACGTGGAAACAAGCTGTGCCAGCTCGTCTGAACTGACCGGCGAAGAGTCCAGCGATGAGGAGTGCAGCTACATGAGCGCGGAAGCGTCGCTTCGAAGAAAAATGCCCCCACCTCCCCGAAGGGAATCGTGAGGAAATGCGAATGCATTTCGCGCGCGCTTCACTCCATTTATATATGGTGGTTGTGGTTCGAAGAAGGAAAAGACGCCTAATTTCTGCAGCCCGTTCGGGAGCACGGCGAAGCGCCGTTTGTCTTTTTTTCTTTTTTTGTGTTTTTTTATTTCTTTTCTTTTTTATTTTTTTTTCTTTTTTTCATATATAGCTCCGCCGAGCTCCCGCGATGCGAGCGCCCTCACGCGTCAGAGCGCGCTCCTCCTCTCCACTCACTCTCCGCTACTCCGCCCGCCCCACCTGCTCCGGTTGCTAGGGGCGAGGATATGCGCGCGCGCCCGCAGCTGTTGCTATGGGAGAGGGAGTGAGAGCGGAGAGATAACACCTGCCGGCGCGCGGACACCTCCTCAAGCTATCCTCCTCCCCGCGGACAACGCCAACGCTGGATGCCTGACATAGCCCGACTTAGAAATGCATTCGCATTTAAAAGCGCGCGCCGCGAGCAAGCGTCCGTCTGGGGGGACGAGAAAGAAGTACGCCGATACGTCACGTACACAGGGTGGCCCGCAATTGAAGGTATGATTCCGGAATCGGTTACCAATTTTAAAACTCGTTTTCCGAAAAACTAAATTACTTACGGCTGTATAATTTGGCACATATCATCAGGGCACCGAAGAGAACTTATGTTTAAAGTTTTATTTGAATCGGTGAGTATCGAAAAATCGCCGGAGTTCCCCTTTAAGCGACCCCGAAAACTCCGCCGGCATCCGCGCTCCTCCTCCTCTCCCCTAGCAACGGCGCGAGGAGCGGAGAGGAGCGTCTGTAGCAACGGCGCAGCGACGTCACGCCCCACGTGACTGCGCGCGCTCCGCCCTCCGCTCCGTGGCTGCGCGCGCTCACCGTCCATTTCTCGGATCACAAAGCGCTGGTACTAACCGTGAGCTACAACGATAACACGAATAGGTGCTGATCTGTAGTGACGTGTGTAGTGTGTGTATGTATGTGTGTGTGTGTGACGCACTCGCGAGGTGCATTAATGCATCATACGAAAAGCGTGAAGTGTAAAATAAATAAATAATACTTCATATATAAACGTGTGTGTGTGTGTACAAATGCATCACGACAACAACACTTTAAATCATTAATTACACTTAATCATCATCATCAGTAAAAGTGCTTTGCACTTAAAAACGGCCAGACCTCCGTGGGTCGGCTGGCGCGTGCTCTCTCGCTGCCGTCTCCTTCGCTCGGCTCTGCAGTTTAGTCGCGCGCGCCCCCTCATAGCATCACCCCGTGCTTCGCACTTCCTCATACTCCCCTTCGGGGAAATGCGGGTTTTTTCTCAACACGCGGGCTGCCGAAATCGCTGCTCAAGCAGAAAAGAATATTCAAAGTATTTCCACTAGTATTGACAACATGGGAGCGAGTGAAGCTGTGACAAGGTTATTCTGCTGTAGTGAGTATTTTGATTGTCAATCTACATATTGAATCAGAGGCTTGGCGCCACGATTCGCTTCTCCTCTACGTTCGGCGTCAGTAGGTGCTCCGACAAGGGCGGTTACACGTGGCCGCTTCAAATAGCAAATGTGGGCACCACACCGGTAAAAGGGTCGTGTAACACTTTTACAGCGAAAGTTGTATATGGCTAAGCGAAACTCAAGACATTTCGCCACAAGGTTTGATAACGGTATCCATTGACTGCGCCGTCAGTTATGTCGTTCTCTATGTCGCACCCAAGCGCGCGCGCCATTGGCAGCGCCGTTAGTGACGCCATTCCCCTGCGTCGTAACCAAGGACGCATGCCATTGGCTGCGCCGTCAGTGACGTCGTTCATTCCTTCGCCACCGTGTCGCCGAGCCCGCGCGCCGCAGTTTGAACTTACAACTTCCAAATGGGGAGGGCACAGATCGTACGAACGACAGACAATTGTCGAACAGCAGACAACTCTCCAAGAACAGCGCTGGCAGCTGATCCGTTCGCCAGGCCGATGCAGCAGTCCGGCTACAAGAACAGGCCCGGGTGGCGAAGCGCAAGCAGCAACTGCGCACCGAGGATCCGGCAGCCTTCCGAGCCAAATGCAAGCCACAGCGGCGAGCCGAGGAAGCGGCGTTACGGGCAGAGCAGCGTCAACGGCAATGACGGGAACGCGTTCGCCAGGGGTTTCTCAAGCCGCACTTTGTCTTCGGCTGCGACGTCAGAAATTGCATGCGGCCACACGTTTCAGCTTCGCTGCTTAACTTTATCTAGGGAGAGCTGTGGCGGAAATTTTTTTAGCATGGTCAGGAGACTGCCAATCGGTAGTCTAGGATCCCAAGAACACGCAAGCGAAATATTATAGTACTGCACAGGGCTTGGAATTTATAATTCATTCTTAAAGTCAGCAAGCAATTGGTCACTCTTCTCTCTACAAATGGTGCCATTTACCCGAATGCCTGTGCCATATACCCATGTCCACGGTGATTGGCTTATTTGCTGTGTAGTTACCGCGCCGCCGCGATATGCCCCCACGCAAAGCCACCTAGAAAAAATTTCAGGCCTGCTCAATGCCGCTGTGACGTCACGCGTTTTGACCGAGCGAGCGAGCGCGAGAGGCTGTGAAGCCATTGCCACCAACGTCTTCCGTGGAAAGATAAAACGTTCACGGCGAGTTTTACATGTGCAATAACTTAACATTGCCTTTCGCGTCGCTTAATATCTTTCGACATGTCAACAAACACAAACACAGTAGTTTGGCCGCAGTGCAAAAATGAAAACCCTTATAGCTTTAACGCAAGTGGAACAACGCTCACCTGCGTGAAAAAAATATACAGTATCAGGCGATGTGAAGTCGATGCGCACTGCCGCCAAACTGAAGAATCACCCGGTGGATGGTCGGTTTAGATATGCAGGGATCAAGAAGCCACGTGACATGCGCAGGAGCAGTGTGTCCTTGCTTCCACCACCAACAGCTGGATGTGGCCGGCAACCGACGGATCCGATCCTTTTTTCCGCTTCAAAGGGCAGTTTCGCTGTGGCACACATCGAACAGGCTGCGTGAAAAAATATACAGTATCAGGCGATGTGAAGTCGATGCGCACTGCCGCCAAACTGAAGATCACCCGGTGGATGGTCGGTTTATATATGCAGGGTCAAGAAGCCGCGTGACATGCGCAGGAGCAGTGTGTCGTTGCTTCCACCACCAACAGCTGATGCGGCCGGCAACCGACGGATCCGATCCTTTTTCCGCTTCAAAGGGCAGTTTCGCTGTGGACACTTCAAACACGCTGCGTGAAACAATATAGAGTATCAGGCGATGTGAAGTCGATGTGCACTGCCGCCAAACTGAAGATCACCCGGTGGATGGTCGGTTTATATATGCAGGGTCAAGAAGCCGCGTGGCATGCGCAGGAGCAGTGTGTCCTTGCTTCCACCACCAACAGCTGATGCGGCCGGCAACCGACGGATCCGATCCTTTTTCCGCTTCAAAGGGCAGTTTCGCTGTGGACACTTCAAACACGCTGCGTGAAACAATATAGAGTATCAGGCGATGTGAAGTCGATGCGCACTGCCGCCAAACTGAAGATCACCCGGTGGATGGTCGGTTTATATATGCAGGGTCAAGAAGCCGCGTGACATGCGCAGGAGCAGTGTGTCCTTGCTTCCACCACCAACAGCTGATGCGGCCGGCAACCGACGGATCCGATCCTTTTTTCCGCTTCAAAGGGCAGTTTCGCTGTGGCACACATCAGAACAGGCTGCGTGAAAAAATATACAGTATCAGGCGGATGTGAAGTCGATGCGCACTGCCGCCAAACTGAAGATCACCCGGTGGATGGTCGGTTTATATATGCAGGGTCAAGAAACCACGTGGACATGCGCAGGAGCAGTGTGTCCTTGCTTCCACCACCAACAGCTGATGCGGCCGGCAACTGACGGATCCGATCCTTTTTCCCGCTTCAAAGGGCAGTTTCGCTGTGGACACTTCAAACACGCTGCGTGAAAAAATATACAGTATCAGGCGATGTGAAGTCGATGCGCACTGCCGCCAAACTGAAGATCACCCGGTGGATGGTCGGTTTATATATGCAGGGTCAATAAACCACGTGCCATGCGCAGGAGCAGTGTGTCCTTGCTTCCACCACCAACAGCTGATGCGGCCGGCAACCGACGGATCCGATCCTTTTTCCGCTTCAAAGGGCAGTTTCCGCTGTGGACACTTCAAACACGCTGCGTGAAACAATATAGAGTATCAGGCGATGTGAAGTCGATGCGCACTGCCGCCAAACTGAAGATCACCCGGTGGATGGTCGGTTTATATATGCAGGGTCAAGAAGCCGCGTGACCATGCGCAGGAGCAGTGTGTCCTTGCTTCCACCACCAACGAGCTGATGCGGCCGGCAACCGCCGGATCCGATCCTTTTTCCGCTTCAAAGGGCAGTTCCGCTGTGGACACTTCAAACACGCTGCGTGAAACAATATAGAGTATCAGGCGATGTGAAGTCGATGCGCACTGCCGCCAAACTGAAGATCACCCGGTGGATGGTCGGTTTATATATGCAGGGTCAATAAACCACGTGCCATGCGCAGGAGCAGTGTGTCCTTGCTTCCACCACCAACAGCTGATGCGGCCGGCAACCGACGGATCCGATCCTTTTTCCGCTTCAAAGGGCAGTTTCCGCTGTGGACACTTCAAACACGCTGCGTGAAACAATATAGAGTATCAGGCGATGTGAAGTCGATGCGCACTGCCGCCAAACTGAAGATCACCCGGAGGATGGTCGGTTTAGATATGCAGGGATCAAGAAGCCACGTGGACATGCGCAGGAGCAGTGTGTCCTTGCTTCCACCACCAACAGCTGATGCGGCCGGCAACCAACGGATTCCGATCCTTTTTTCCGCTTCAAAGGGCAGTTTCGCTGTGGACACTTCAAACACGCTGCGTGAAACAATATAGAGTATCAGGCGATGTGAAGTCGATGCGCACTGCCGCCAAACTGAACATCACCCGGTGGATGGTCGGTTTAGATATGCAGGGATCAAGAAGCCACGTGACATGCGCAGGAGCAGTGTGTCCTTGCTTCCACCACCAACAGCTGATGCGGCCGGCAACCGACGGATCCGATCCTTTTTTCCGCTTCAAAGGGCAGTTCCGCTGTGGACACTTCAAACACGCTGCGTGAAACAATATAGAGTATCAGGCGATGTGAAGTCGATGCGCACTGCCGCCAAACTGAAGATCACCCGGTGGATGGTCGGTTTATATATGCAGGGTCAATAAACCACGTGACATGCGCAGGAGCAGTGTGTCCTTGCTTCCACCACCAACAGCTGGTGTGGCCGGCAACCGATGGATCCGATCCTTTTTCCGCTTCAAAGGGCAGTTTCGCTGTGGACACTTCAAACACGCTGCGTGAAACAATATAGAGTATCAGGCGATGTGAAGTCGATGCGCAATGCCGCCAAACTGAAGATCACCCGGTGGATGGTCGGTTTATATATGCAGGGTCAAGAAGCCGCGTGGCCATGCGCAGGAGCAGTGTGTCCTTGCTTCCACCACCAACAGCTGATGCGGCCGGCAACCGACGGATCCGATCCTTTTTCCGCTTCAAAGGGCAGTTTCCGCTGTGGACACTTCAAACACGCTGCGTGAAACAATATAGAGTATCAGGCGATGTGAAGTCGATGCGCAATGCCGCCAAACTGAAGATCACCCGGTGGATGGTCGGTTTATATATGCAGGGTCAATAAACCACGTGCCATGCGCAGGAGCAGTGTGTCCTTGCTTCCACCACCAACAGCTGATGCGGCCGGCAACCGCCGGATCCGATCCTTTTTCCGCTTCAAAGGGCAGTTTCCGCTGTGGACACTTCAAACACGCTGCGTGAAACAATATAGAGTATCAGGCGATGTGAAGTCGATGCGCACTGCCGCCAAACTGAAGATCACCCGGTGGATGGTCGGTTTATATATGCAGGGTCAATAAACCACGTGCCATGCGCAGGAGCAGTGTGTCCTTGCTTCCACCACCAACAGCTGATGCGGCCGGCAACCGACGGATCCGATCCTTTTTCGCTTCAAAGGGCAGTTCCGCTGTGGACACTTCAAACACGCTGCGTGAAACAATATAGAGTATCAGGCGATGTGAAGTCGATGCGCACTGCCGCCAAACTGAAGATCACCCGGAGGATGGTCGGTTTAGATATGCAGGATCAAGAAGCCACGTGACATGCGCAGGAGCAGTGTGTCCTTGCTTCCACCACCAACAGCTGATGCGGCCGGCAACCGACGGATCCGATCCTTTTTTCCGCTTCAAAGGGCAGTTCCGCTGTGGACACTTCAAACACGCTGCGTGAAACAATATAGAGTATCAGGCGATGTGAAGTCGATGCGCACTGCCGCCAAACTGAAGATCACCCGGAGGATGGTCGGTTTAGATATGCAGGATCAAGAAGCCACGTGACATGCGCAGGAGCAGTGTGTCCTTGCTTCCACCACCAACAGCTGATGCGGCCGGCAACCAACGGATTCCGATCCTTTTTTCGCTTCAAAGGGCAGTTTCGCTGTGGACACTTCAAACACGCTGCGTGAAACAATATAGAGTATCAGGCGATGTGAAGTCGATGCGCACTGCCGCCAAACTGAAGAACATCACCCGGTGGATGGTCGGTTTAGATATGCAGGATCAAGAAGCCACGTGACATGCGCAGGAGCAGTGTGTCCTTGCTTCCACCACCAACAGCTGATGCGGCCGGCAACTGACGGATCCGATCCTTTTTTCGCTTCAAAGGGCAGTTTCGCTGTGGACACTTCAAACAGGCTGCGTGAAACAATATACAGTATCAGGCGACGTGAAGTCGATGCACACTGCCGCCAAACTCGTCCGGTTACCCCGACAGTCTGCGATTTAGGCTGCATGCAGGACGCAGCGCTCGCAAACTTAGTAGAACTGTGCTAACTACTCGAGATAATGTCCTTTGCGTTAGGGATGGCTTGTTGGTGCTCAGCGACGAAAACTTTATTATCGAAATAAAATATTCTACACGTGTTGTCTGGCTCTTGCGTGTGGAGAGCGTTAAAAACCCACATCAAAGAAACGAAAAACGTCCCCTTTACGATATCTCAAAATTATGTCAGCACTCCTTTGCTACCCGTAAATAATCTAAACGGAACAGAATTTTCGATACCGGTATTATAATTTTCTCCCGTCAGATATGCCTAAGAAAAGAGCATTAGCTTCTCATTTTGTAGTAAAGAAATCACTATTTGCGGGAATAAGGCTCAGAGACACTAGTTTCTGAGAGTGCTTCGTTCTACCGCCTCGTTCCACCACAATAAAAAAGAAAGAAAAGAAAAACTACGTTGTTATGTCGACCATGAACAACATTGATTTCATTATTAATGAGTACTAACAGACAATAATACCAAGAAAAGTATAGAGGATCTTATTAGTGGTAAATATAATGTAAATGTGAATAAAAAAAAGTGGACGAAAAGACAACTTACCGTGGGAAGGAACCGAACGTGCGACTTTCGAATAACGCGTCCGATGCTCTACGAACTGAGCTACCACAGCGGCCATCAACCCGTCCACTTTATTGCGTATATATGTGCATTAAACGTGGGAGCGTCAGTCAGCGCCGCCAGTAGCCATGACGGCGAGTGTGGAACACTCATTTTTTTGGCTGTTGGTGTCACGTAGCACGTGACCTTTTCTTACGAGCTGGCAGCTGTCCACTAATCTCTCGCACATTACCTGAAAGCCTCAAGTATGCCAGAACGAGACCGTCAATATGAATGACGGAAAGAAGTGGAAATTTTAAGGGCTCGTTTTTCTTTCTTTTTCTTTTGGAAGGTCGCCGGTTCGGTCCCTGCCCACGGCAATATATATTTTCGTCCACTTTTCATCCTTCCCATGTACATTGCATTTTTCAGTAATAACATCCCGTATACTTTTCTTGGCATTACTGTTAGTCCTCACTAATAATGTGTCTAAGAAAAAAAACGAGCCCTTAAAATTTACACCTCTTTACTGAATTCATCAGTAATTCATTGTAGTATATTCGCGATCTTGCTTGAAGCCTACCTAAGATGCCCGTGTGTCACTAATATAAAGGGTTTAAGGCATTTTAAGGAGCATTGTGTTCTCACGTGAGTGTTGCCGGCCCAGAAACTAAACGCATTCTTCAAGCTAATGTACAAAAGCTTACAATAAACAGCGCAACAAGGTGAAGGGACCTAGACACCTTTATTTGTTATACACATCCGAATGACGTAAGTGAATTTCAGGGAGTATCATGTGTGGTTATATATTTAATGGATTAATTATAACATAAATGAAAGAGAATTAAAGTAGGTAAAATAACAACTTCTCTAGTTCCCTACCGATCACCTATAGTCTGCAACAGGCCCGTAGCCAGAAATTTGTTTCTGGGGGGAGGGGGGGGGGGGGGCGGCGTTGAAAACGTTGAAAACCACCTATTTTTACTATTCGCGGTAAAACATCCCCCCTCAATCCGAATTTCATAGGGGGGGGGCTAGCCCCCCCCCCCCTGGCTACGGGCTTGGTCTGCAACTAACGCATCTAATGATCTATCAATTCTGCGACGGCAGCACTTATTACCCACCCATTTCGTTAAGTATTAATGCGCGCGTAAATCTAGGAGTGCTAGCCAGCGGTTGGTCGTAGCTATGTCGGTATGGGAAACACCGTTTTTTGCTAACTAGCGTCACGTAGCATGTGATCTTCGCACAAGCCGGAAGCCCACTAAAAAACCTTCGAATACTAGATGGATGCCGTAGGATGATATCCGCAGAAGTTGAGTGATGGACATGTCACTGTCACTTTCAATTTTATTTTGTAACGAAATTATGACTTTTCATAGTTTTTCATATTTCCATAGTTTCGAAACGCCGTGAACACCTCTCACACTTTAATGGTATTCCTGCGCGGAAAAGAAGGCAAAAAGGACACTTTGTACATTCCAAAATGTGTACGGCGAAAGCGTGTGACCATTCGACTGACTATGCCATGTCTTTTTTACCACGAAAGTGTTTTATGCCGGGGTCCAACATGGTTCGAGTGACGTATTTCCGTCACGGAAATGACGTCGACAAAATACGCATGATTAGATGACAAAGAAAAAGTTCCGTCAACGGGAGTCGAACCGGCGACCTCTTGGCCCACGACAAGAGATGCCGGGCACGCTATCCACTGCGCCACGGTCACATACTCTGGAGGTGTTAAAACAAACCTTTTATATCTACCACTGTCCTGTCGCACTGTTCTTGCTAAGGTGAAGTAATGCATTATGATCGTGAAATGCACGACTAGTTCCTTCAAAGCGTTGTTTCTACGTGTCCGTCCCATTAAGCGCGTTTCGAATAAAAAAAGTACAACTTTGTTGGTACATTAACACAATGTCAGGTGGCGACCTTACCCCTAGAATCGTCTTGGCTCATAACATCCATCCACACTAAAAATAGCTCTGCGATGCGCGAGCGCTTCCTGTGGCTGTAACTCCGCGTTCCTAGCTCGCCCCGCGAAAAATGTCGTCCGCATACAGCGCGTGCTGCACACCGGCGACCTCGGCCAACTGGGTAGGGAGCTTCATCATGGCCAGATTGAATAATAATGGGGACAATACGCGCGCCGCTGTGATCTTGAATGCTCCCCGAGCAAATCGGAATTCGTGCACCTTCGCCCCAACTCGAAGTGCACAACCAAAATTGCCCTCTCCCTACTTAGCGGACCGATACCCGAACACGAGGAAATCCGCGTGCTGGGGCTTTTCATTCATCAAAGGCGCAAAATTGACACTATCCTACACAAGATCTGTAAGGTGGGTGACCAGGTGGGCCGTATGGTTCGTCGGGTATCCAATAAAAAGGGGGGGACTACGATACAAAGATGCCCTGCGGCTGGCTAATGCGTTCGTCACCAGTCGAATTTTATATTCGGCTCCCTACCTCCACCTACGCAAATGCGATGAGAATGCCTTCGACGTAGTTCTCCGCAAGGTTTACAAGAGAGCACTCGATCTCCCCATAACGACGTCCAACCAGCGTCTCCTCGGTTTGGGGATGACCAACACGTTTGGGGAGTTACAAGAAGCTCATCTTAACAATCAATACTTGCGCCTCAGCAAAACAGCTGCGGGGGAGCCGCCTTCTGAACCGCTTACATATATCCCCCCGTTACACAGGCGGAGGAACGGGTCCGCATTCCCGAAGCTTGGCGCTTCGCTCTCCAGGTGCGACCCCTTCCGCACAACATGAATAGAGGCACCCATGATGGTCGCCGTCTTGCGCGGGCGGAGGCTATCTGCAACTATATGGTGATAAGCCAGGTGTCTTCTATGTGGATGCTGCCGGCCCGCACCATGGGGGTTGGTATACGGCGGCCGTCATCCACCGAAACACTACAGTTCAAGGCCTTACTTTCCGTGCCCCAAACATTACATTTGCGGAGGAGATCGCCATTGCACTGGCCGCCGCAGATCCAGAGTCCCGGGTCATTATCACTGACTCCAGGGGCGCCTGCCGCAATATTGAGCAAGGGTATATTCCATACCGCGCCTTCAAAATCCTCCACGCTTGCGAGTATACAGGGTATCCAACCCGTCGTACCATCGTGTGGGGTCCGGCTCATGCGGGTCTTGAGGGAAACGAGACAGCCGACGCTGCCGCCCGCGTGCTTACTCACCGGGCATCGCCTCATCCGGAGCCAGATCCGGAACCCGATTTCAATCCGGCCACCACCTTTAGAGAGATCACCTCTCTTTATCAATCTGCCCATGGCCTCTATCCCCCCATTTGCAAAGGCCTCACCAGGGCGGACGAGCGCTGGCTTCTCCGCCTTTTCACCAATACTGTGCTGTGCCCGGCAGTATTAAAACATTTCAATTCGGCCTTCTCGGGCGCGTGCCCGCATTGTGCGGAGGAGTCTTGTGACACCTATCACATGGTGTGGGCATGCCCCCTCCAGTCCTACCTACCCACCCCACCCCCACCCCACCCGGGAGGACTGGGACGCTGTCCTGCTCGGCTGCTCCGACCTCCAAGCCCAACAGGCATTGGTGGCTAGAGCCCGGGCCGCCGCGGCAGCTACAGGGATACCGGACTAGGGATCCCTCCTAGTGTTTGTGAAGGGCGGGCCCATCCGGCTCGCCCCGTCCACACCTCCCTCTGTATATAGCTTAATAAATGTTTTCTACCTACCTACCGCGAAAAAATCGCAGCCGGCCAACGGGGAAGACACGACGCGCGCAGCGTTTCCCTCTAGTCGGGCAGCGTTGCTCAATAACACTAACATGCCGCGAGTAGGCGACCTTAGCCCAAGTTCGGCGTACAATCAGTGACACTCTTCCGGCTGTCATACCGCTTTCTCTGATTCCGCTCTCACCGTTCAGCTACCACATCTATGACCACAAGGGTTCGTTTAATCATTTATCATGGACGTTAGTCGTCAGGATACAGATGTACCGCCAAGCGTCAACGTGGATGCATCCCCGTTAAACAGTGCTATAACTGGGAAACACCAGTAGACATTGTGCAAGCTCTCTTATATCAATGTACCGTAAACATTCAACTAGTTCTGTAAGGACACGTCTCACTTTCGTGTTACACCGATTCCTATGACGGAGGGATCAACCATGTTTTTTTTTTCTTTTACACTCTCAGTGGGTTAACTCACAAACCGAATATGCGCGTGTTTTCTGTTTAAATTTTTTACCGCGAATTGCAGCGAGACGCGAGACTAATCTTCCTCCGTTCGCATGCGTTCGTATTTTCTCGCGCTTTGCGCGTCGCCCAAACGCCATCCGCTTTCCAGCGCTTAAATTGACGGACCCTTTGTAAATTACAAAGTGTGTTCCACGAACGCCTGTGTCCATTGGAACGGCGTCGGTCAGAATGATTCCAAACGCTGGGCACAGCGACGTTACGCAAGCAAAGCGCGAGCGCTGTAGAGTCCGACGCGACCGGCGTCCGTTTGCGCACCCCGCCGGCCACCTGGCTCCGTGCCAGGACTCGGACGGACGGAAGGACGCCGGGCGGACGGACGGACGTGAGCATGATACACTAAGGCTTTCGCCTTAAAAGTAAATCCTCACAACGTTTAGCACTATTCACGTTGAAAGTTCAATAACGCCGTCAAAGGCCCCATTTTATGAGAGATAAAATAGGAGTGAAGTAAAATTGCGTGATCTATTTGGCAGGCATGAAAAATCGAATATAATAGCCAATTCACACAGATATTGTAGCAACGCCGTAAAAAGCTCAACATAACACGAGAAAAGTGTAACAATGATAACGGTTGTATGTGCACTAGGTCAAGATGATAAATAGACATAAAAAAATAAGAACAATAACATACTTCAGATATCAGAAAAATAGCAAAATGAAAGTGATGGTTTTTACTGATGACGTGAACAGCCGTGAAGAAAAAAAGCCACCGTTTTACCCCAAAGGTGAAGCAACGAATGCCATAGCAACAAATTGTAATGTTGTACGAAGTGAGGCTGGCAGAAAACCTTGTTTACTTCTTAATTGTCTCAGTTTTATTGACTAGCTGTTGCAATAGGCAGGGTGAAGAAAACGAATGTCCTTAATTACTCGTTTTGTGGCACGCAGAAATCAATCCACAATTGCCAACTCACCAACGCTTTTTGCTATTAATGACGCTTCTAATGCTACGGTGTTAAGATGCTCTACGGTAATTGGCACAAAAAGTTCAGAAGGAAAAAAAAGAACTGAAACAAAAATACCTTGGCAGTTGACACAGCGTAAGCAGCAATTCAACTATATTTGCAACTACTTCACCTCGCTAAAAATACAAAAAATGTACTAAAATTTGAACCTAAAATAGGTGGATGAATTTTAGCGAAGATTTCATCAATGAAATTTGTGCTCCGTAAATATGTTGAATATTTTGTGCTTATTTTCCACAGGTCGTCAGAGCTGCTCTCTGTGGGTGCAAATTCAGCCTTAAACAATCCACTGAACCCTTGCAAGATGATGCTACTTGCTTTCTGCAAGAATCCATCATATAACGCTTACAAATATGAATATCAGAATTGCGAGGCATTGGAGCAGATCGACGTTAAAAAGTCTTAGGTAAAGCACATTTTAATGTTTGATTTCGTTTGTATACAGAACCTGGAAAAAAAAATTAATTCGCGTGAAGTCACTGAAAGGCTCCGAAAGATTTCTTCTTTTACATAAGTTATGCAGCACTAAGCCTCGCTGTCAATCGCGCCACATTTTTAAACAAACATCTCCAATCGGACAACATGGGAAATAGTGGCAACAGCTACGATACAGTCCAGATAAACAAGATACATCATTATTTGTTACGTAATTTCATTTCAGAGGGTCTGTATGAAAGGCGTCAATTGGCACTCCTAGCGATGGCTGGACAAATATTTTGAAATTGCGTCTCGAAACAATATTAATGAGAAGAAACAGACAAGGATGCCAACGAAAGTAAGGGGGATGTTATTAGTAGTAATTGTAATGTAAACGTGAAGAAAGAAAAGTGGACGAAAAGATAACTTGCCGCCGGAAGGGAGCAAACCTGAGACCTTCGAATGACGCGTCCGATGCTCTACCACTGAGCTACGTCGGCGGCCATGCCTCCGTCCACTGTCTAGGATATATATTTGCCTTTAAACGAGGGGGGGAGGGGGTCAGTCAGTGCCGCCAGTAGCCATTACGGCGAGTGTGGAACACTCGCCGTAATGCACGTGAACCTATCACAAGCCGGTAGCTGACCCACAATCCCTCGCATGCTACCTGAAGGCACCAAGCCTGCCAGAACGAGACCCTCGCTGTGATTGAAGGAAAGACGTGTAAATTGAAGGGCTTGTTTTTGTTTGTTAGGCACGATATTAATGAGAACAAAAAAGTTAGTTCTTTGTAAGTTCTCATTAATATTCATAGATGCGTTATGGGACAGCAACGGCACTCAGCAGTGAACACTCTTGCGTGTCATTCCGCAACAGAGAAAAACGAGCCCTTAAATTTACACTTCTTTCCTTCATCTGGAAACAATGCAAGATACCGGGCAAGAATTATTTGACATCTAGACACAAGATACTACCGCCAAGATTACAGACATTATGCGAAATCTGCTGCCATCTAGCGGCCGCCGCGCGCATTTCCGCCATGTTGAAGGCAAGCGCGCTCCGCTTGTGCACGCACGGAGCGTACGTATCAACGTGTGGCGGCTGATACGAACTGAAATGCCGGCATATTTTTGTGCGCCGTGTTGCTCAGTTTGAGGAAACTGGAATGCTGAAAAAAGGTTCGCAGGAAACTCAACTACATGATATTAGATTTCCTCGCGGTCAACGAGAAGCGGCAAATTGTTCCGTTGTTCCGGCTACTGCCTACGACCAACGCCGTGTTTACGCTCTCCGTTCTTCATAGATGCGTTATGGGACAGCAACGGCACTCATCAGTGAACACTCCTGCGTGTCATTCCGCAACGAGACTGCTCTCGCGCCGTGTGCTTGCCTCAGACAGACAAACCGGCTTCGTGTACGAGCTTCAAAGCTGCACCGCGGCTACTAGCACGTACCTGCGCTGCTACAGATATTACTTGCTTATTACATTGCGATAACAATACGTGTTAGAGATGTATTTCGTGCGGGTTATCGATTCTCAGTGAACGGAGCGATTGTGCTGTAGTGTGGTGTTGTTTGTTTTTGATTGTGGGGTTGAACAAGGTAGCCTTTGGTGGGACGCTTTTCACGTTCACTTTTCACGTGCATGAGATGCGGAATATTCTTACATTTTTTTTCGTCGGTAATTTCATACATAACATATGTCGGTGACTGTACAGCAGAAAAACGCTTTTATTTCACAAATGAAAAAAATACGTTTTATGTAAACTTAGATGCACTATACATCAGGCCGACGTAGGCTGTCTCTCATAAAATACGCTTTGAATTGGGTCAACAGCACCTTCTTACCGTCATCGCTGTGCTTAGCCGTTGTCACGGAATGCCACTTTTTCGACCCCTCGTCATGCTTTAACGTGCGCCGCACCCAACCCGCTGACCGGCGCACCGTCTTGGACGTCAGGGACTTGTTTTTCGTAGAGCCGCGAAGAGCAGCGGAAGGGAGGGTCGCTGCCGAAGTTGGCTCTTTGTTCAGTACCGAGGCGACGGCAGGTATACGGAAATCCGCAGTGAGCCCCGAGGTTTTGGCTGCAAGACGCTCGGCATAAGAATGGAGGCAAGATGCGTTCCCACGGGAAGAGCTGCACGTGCACGAGCCGCCTACGCAGTCACCGTAAACAGGTTGTCTCTTTTGATTAATGGAGAACCCTCCCTAATTAAAAAGGGGCGTCGCAAATATTTTGAGGGCGGAGTTTGCGACAATGGAATGCGCATGATTGGACCCCTGTTGATGGTCCCCTTTTTCCCCAGGAAGAGAGTGAGGGGACACGAAGGAGATTTAAGCGCAGGATATCGCCCTGCTAATCAGTCTAGCTGCTTGACAAGCATGGAGTAGAAGTAGATCATCGAGTATCTCTCCTAGAAGTTTTTAGTGTGCGCTTTGTATCGGCTGGCCACCTAAACTTAGCCGTTCGCCTAGTTGAGACACGTCTGCAACGTAGGCATCGGGACTTCAATCTCAGGTTAGCTCAACCTGCCTGAGATCTCCTTCAAGCGCTAACTCCTGGAAACATCGGCGTTGCAACTCGGACCCACCGACATTGGAGTCATGCCAGAGATCTTCGGGACTTCTCGCATCCGATCGTCCTGGACGCAACGCTGCCGGTCATCACACGTATGCAGGGTTGCCGTTGGGTGGACTTGAAAAGGAGCCAGAACTGAAGCCAAAAGTAGCCAAAGTAGCCATGCCATTTAATATTATCGCCAAATTTGTAGCCAAATGGAACAGAAGTGGTATTATGAGCAGATCCTTCAGTATTAACCAATAAATAATACCATTTTCAATAAGTAAGACCATAGAAAGCCACCGGTAAGTTGGAAATAAATTAAATGAACGAATTTCGATAAATTCATTACGCGTGCATATATTTTATGTAGAAAATGAGTTCTTGCCAGACGCAAAGTTATATTAGAATATTCCAGCCAGCAATTCAGTAGGAACATGTAAGTTGAAACAGATTTTCGTTGAAGCTGCAGACCAAATTGTGGTTGTAAATGAACAGGCCAGCTAAATTTTGTTGTAGATGTCTGTTTTCCTAAGTTTACACGTGATCACGCACTGCGCTTCACAATTATTCGCAAAACTTGAGCGTAACATCACAATATATGGCGGGAAGCTTGCGCACCCAGCCGGCCACGCGTTCGTCACCATGCACGCAACTTTGCCACTCCGTATTTGGACACGCGCTAAGCGTCGCGTAAGGGTTCCTCGATGCGCACCAGCCTACTGGTGAGTGGAGGACGACCATACGCATCCACTGAAGCGAGAGAAAAGCTTAAAAACAAGGCATTTCGTCTGCAAAAATGAGAAAAAATGGCTACTTAATGCGCCAAATCAGCACCTTAGAAGTAGCCAGAAAATAGCCATGACGCCAACTGCAAATTTTTGTCGCCAGACGGGGTCAAAAAGTAGCCAATTTGGCGCAAAGTAGCCACCAACGGCAAGCCTGCACGTATGCCTTCATCTGTTTATATCATCGAACTTTCGCGTCTTTATTGTTAATTTGATTGCATTGTTAGTTTTAGCGTTAATTGATTTTGTGTACTTTTGTAAGCTCATTGTTTGATTCTATTTGTTCATTGTTAGTTATTTTGAAGTGTTGTAGTTAGAGCGCTTGTGCCGCAATAGCTCAATTAAAGCTGTTGTTTTGTCCAAACACTTCTCCGATCTCTTCACTGTTTCTACTTGCGTACGGAACGACCGAACCCGCTGTCATTCCCGTCGCCGACTTCGCGCTGGCGACGCTTGAATACAGCAAAACCGTAACAAAACTGGCGTCCGCGACTAGGACGTTCCGTACAACAGTGAAGCAGTGAGGGGTGAACGAGTAGCGTGCGGACGGTTTGGCGATAGATCCGTGCAGCTGAGGCTGTAGCACCTGGTTGAACGTTCCGCATGAGATTTGTGAAAGCGCTGTTCTTGGTAGCGGCTGTATAGCGACAGTTCGCAGTATTGAGGGGATGGATTTGGATAAGTTTATCGGGTACGGCAAACAGTTAGGCCTTGAGGGCCCCGAACTCAGAGAATGGGCCGAAGAGCAGCAGGAACAGGCCAGAGAGCAGCTGGAACTGGCCAGAGAGGAACGAGAGAAGGAAATGGCACATCGAAAAAGGATGCAAGCCTTAGATGGAGAGATTGAAGGGTTGAAGCGTGAGATCGAGACAAAGCGGGGGATATATCAGCCGTCGACAAGTGTAGCTGACGCTGTCAGTGAAAGCAAGCCTGAGAAAAAAGCGCACTTTTCCGATTGCTCGAAGGCAGAACAAGAGAGCGAAACCGCGGCTGATATGGAGACGGAAACGGAAAGCATTCCAGAGGACTTTCCGTGTGAGACCGAGACTGGTCCCAGTCACCCTATAGGGTCAGCGAGGAGCTGGAGACTGTCCTAGCGCCCCAACACGGGCATGACCTTACGGAGGTCAATAAAGAAGAGGACGAAGATGGCGCGAAGATAAGCAAGGACGCTAAGCGTCAGGAGCTCAGCGCTATCATCAAGGCGGGCCGAGCTTTCGATTTGCTCAAAGATGGCACGGATGATTTGGTCCGACATTGTAACGGGAGTGGAGAAATCGGAAGGCCCAAGCGGTGGAGAAGATGGGGCACAAGCACGCTTGAACCGTAACGCCACCGAGGTCGCAACTCGAAGCGAGGTTCAAGGCAAGGATGGAAAGGTCGGTCGCAAATGTCGCCGCAAAGAAGAAAGCGAAGACGGGTGGCAGAGCTAAGACTTCGGCAGGGTGGTACGCCACAGCGTGAAAGAAAGAAGCGTCGGCCATCGGGCAGATCAAGAAGACGCCCTTTGTGGCGTACAGTGAGGCTCACTGCTCCGAGGAACCGTGTGCCGCATGTTCCACTGCGTAAGGCACGTAAGAAGAGGGAAGCTGCACCGCGGCCTTCGACCAAGCGACAAGTTCGAGAATTCCTCGGGTGGACCGGGAACTATCGGGAATGCTTCCCTAATAACGCGGAAGTCCGCGCTCCTGTCACTGAGATAACCCGGAGGGGGCAGAGCAAACTCGGTCAAATGGACCGCAGCGCACGACGAGGCTCTTCGAAGTCTCAAACGACATGTCGCCGCGACGCGAATTACTTAAGCCGGAATAGTGCTTCTGTGACCTCGGGGGGCATGATATCTTGTTTTTTTCGTCGTCGTTTTGATTTTCTTCGATTCTCATTGTGCAGAAAAGTCTATTTTGGGTTGATCCTACTTTGGCTTGGTGCACTAGTTGTTCTTACTGTGGTGCGTATGAAAGTATTTCATTACCGCAGAGAAGCGCATCAGATAATTTTTTTTCTCTTTTTCCATTGTCATGGTATACATTTCCGAAGTGTATTTGGTCTGATGCATTGTACGGCTTTTTTATTTTTCTTGTTTGTATGAAGCACTGACATGTTGTGTGCAACAGAAGCATGGTGCTCTGATATTTGATGTTGTTCTTACGTTGATGCACTCAGCGTATCATGTTGTGTATGAGAAGGGACAGTCCTTACTTTTTTATCCTGTTGGTTGTGTTTTCTTTTGGGGGTCGAAGAAATCGTCCCTCCGTGCGTGAAAATGTTATGGATAACATTCCGAAAGTAGGGGGGCATTGTCACGGAATGCCACTTTTTCGACCCCTCGTCATGCTTTAACGTGCGCCGCACCCAACCCGCTGACCGGCGCACCGTCTTGGACGTCAGGGACTTGTTTTTCAAGAGCCGCGAAGAGCAGCGGAAGGGAGGGTCGCTGCCGAAGTTGGCTCTTTGTTCAGTGCCGAGGCGACGGCAGGTATACGGAAATCCGCAGTGAGCCCCGAGGTTTTGGCTGCAAGACGCTCGGCATAAGAATGGAGGCAAGATGCGTTCCCACGGGAAGAGCTGCACGTGCACGAGCCGCCTACGCAGTCACCGTAAACAGGTTGTCTCTTTTGTTAATGGAGAACCCTCCCCTAATTAAAAAGGGGCGTCGCAAATATTTTGAGGGCGGAGTTTGCGACAATGGAATGCGCATGATTGGACCCCTGTTGATGGTCCCCTTTTTCCCCAGGAAGAGAGTGAGGGGACACGAAGGAGATTTAAGCGCAGGATATCGCCCTGCTAATCAGTCTAGCTGCTTGACAAGCATGGAGTAGAAGTAGATCATCGAGTATCTCTCCTAGAAGTTTTTAGTGTGCGCTTTGTATCGGCTGGCCACCTAAACTTAGCCGTTCGCCTAGTTGAGACACGTCTGCAACGTAGGCATCGGGACTTCAATCTCAGGTTAGCTCAACCTGCCTGAGATCTCCTTCAAGCGCTAACTCCCGGAAACATCGGCGTTGCAACTCGGACCCACCGACATTGGAGTCGTGCCAGATATCTTCGGGACTTCTCGCATCCGATCGTCGTGGACGCAACGCTGCCGGTCATTACACGTATGCCTTCATCTGTTTATATCATCGAACTTTCGCGTCTTTATTGTTAATTTGATTGCATTGTTAGTTTTAGCGTTAATTGATTTTGTGTATTTTTTGTAAGCTCATTGTTTGATTCTATTTGTTCATTGTTAGTTATTTTGAAGTGTTGTAGTTAGAGCGCTTGTGCCGCAATAGCTCAATTAAAGCTGTTGTTTTGTCCAAACACTTCTCCGATCTCTTCACTGTTTCTACTTGCGTACGGAACGACCGAACCCGCTGTCATTCCCGTCGCCGACTTCGCGCTGGCGACGCTTGAATACAGCAAAACCGTAACAGCCGTGTAGCGCGCTAAAGCCTCCATCCAACCGCCCTTAACCATACAAAATTTATTGCCTGGCGCACAGATTCATTCTCAACGATGGCGGCGGACTTGTGACTTCGTTCTCGTTGGTAGGATGTTCATTACACGTAATAACTGTCAATGCTCTCAACTCTACTTGGAGTAACTGTGACAGGGAAATGTAGGTAACGTGTACGAGTCCTTGCAGATTCGTCAGACAGTTTTACGCCCCAGTATATTACTATCAAAGTAGACACAGGCAAGGGGTTACAGCGGCGACAGCGGTACGATTTCGGCACAAGCCCTCAACATGGCGCCGAATGGTTAGCTTCGTCAAATGTCCGACAGATGGCAGCAATTTTGCATAAGGTCTATACCCGATACAAAACTTTCCAATTCTACTTCAAGGAACTTGAATACATTCGCATGTTCATTGTTATAGCATGTCCAGGAATTAGGGACATCGCCGAACAGCGCCTCTAGCGGTCGCCCTTGGAAACATGCGCGTTTTCTATGGGAGAGCGTCGTTTTTCGCGAATAACTAATCATAGAAGCCATCTTTCACTAAATTCCCGAGGAAAGAGGCTCTACGCAACTATCCCGACATCTCATGGAAGCGGCAACGTTACTTACGTCCAAAAACCCGTTCCAAATTGCGGGTGAAGTTTTAAGTATGGGAGTTTATGGAAACAGTGAAATTTAGGGGGGTTTTCTGGCCTCTAAAATGCGCTTTGCGACGAGACTGTAGCATCGATTGAAAATTCCAGGGGGATTTATCTACTTCGATGACTCAGCTATCACCTGGTTGCAGCAGCTGCTCTTCAAATGGCGAAAAAGTTGTTCCAAAACCGCAGTTTTCATAACAAGGTCGCGGAATTCCTTGTGGTAAATATATAAACTGGGTTTTCGTCCGCAGGAACGCCATAGAGTAACATACAAATTACAAGAGTGGTCACTCGGGCCAAAAGCGGCGGAGCCGCAGCTTCATGTCGGCCGTGAGAGGGCGACACATCCTCTCTATCTTCAAGGGAACGCGCGTACTTGTTATCTACTTCAGTACCTTTTCTAGTTGCAATATGCGTCTACTTGTCGCAATGCGGCTCTGAATTTATCTTTATCGCCTGCGATTGGACGGTTCGATATCGTCGGGCAGGATCGGACATGAATCGGGTATCGGGTGCGAGAGTAGTGCAGAATGGCGTCGACGCGACGGCAACGTTGTCACGCTCCGTGTTCATGAGCGTTTAATGCAATGAAGTACGGACAGCTGCAGGATGACGCGATAAAAGATGTGCGATAACGTGCTACGTGGTCTTGAATTGTTACGTGTGCCTCTCAGCTTGGCGGCTGCTATTGGTAAGAACGCCGTCATTAATTTGCAAAGTGCGTATTGTATTCGTCATATTAAGCTAACATTTGTCGCTTGTGCTGTTCGGCGCAGAGAGCTTTCTTGCGCTCCTCACTTCGCGCATGTTTGCGAGAAAATCGTTTCTTGGCGCGAGTAAGTGAGTCGCCGCTTGCGTCGTCAGGTTTTTTTTTCTTTTTTGTGCCGGTACACGTAGTTCGAATTCAATGCGTGAAATTGTGTGAAGAAGAGTGCAGTTAGGCTTAACATCGTTATTTAATTGTGGCGTTCGCATTTTTCTTGAAGCTCTTGTTACGAGCACAATTAGAGAGAATTTGTGAATCGAGAAAAATGTTTGTTAGCTGAGGCTACGATTTAATCTTCTGAATAAACACGACTGCCTCGGTAACGCATGCATGGCGCCAAATATTGCTTTGTTTTAGCTGCGGAATCTACTCGTGACTGTTTTTCGCGAAAAGGTGATGTGAAGTGCGTCGGAGAAAATTTGGGCTAAAGCGGGAGAGAAGACATAGCCAACATCCTTTTTTTTTCGTTCTTTTTTTTTATTTTTTCAGATCATGCCGTCCGGAGTCAAATACTACGGCAACTACTGTCGCGCTGCGTCGTTAACTGTATGCGTACGTGCGCGTGTACTGCAGTTTTACTGTTGTGTGGGGCCTTTCATAATGTCGCCTACTTGTTTATTGTTTCTGTAAAATTTAAACTCAAGATATGGCAGCTGTATTGCCATGTCTTGCAGTGCAATGAACCCACGTCTTCGTGCGCGCATGTAAGTGTGCATGTGCTTACCAAGAATGGCTTGAAAATAAAAGTTTTCGTCTCTTCCAAGAGTTCTTACGTTTTATTTAAAATGTCTGCATAAACACACAGTGGCATCGTGTGCTTGCCGCTCTGGCGGTATAGCTTACACGAAGCTAATCAATGCATGCAAACAACGCGTGAAAAAAAAAAAAACGCAATTAAAGCATGGCCTCTGAGACGAGCACATCCACAGAAGTGGTCTCGGAGGCCGTGTAATTTTTCTGATCTCTAGAACATGGCTTTCGAGACCACCGTTTCCATGGTCCCCATCATCTCCGAGGCTGCAAAGGTTCCACCGACCCGTTTGGAGCGCTGCGAACCGAAATTCAGCCGCTGGGGTCTATGGGAGTGTCCTCTCTTAACTTTTTATGTTACTCTATGGGAACGCGTCGAAGCAGTAGCCGAGCGCGTTGGACGACGAACGATCAAACTCACTGATAACGCAACCGCGAGTTCGCAGGTTCGATTCCGCGTGCAGTATCCATTTTTTTTTCTCGCTTAGTCTGGCAGCCTTCCGCCAGATGGCATACGATGAAATGTAGGTCATTTAGTTTCGGTTCATGTTTTGTTTCTTTCTATCCGCACCAAAGTTATCGTGCAAAAAATAACTGGTTTCGTGGCATCGTACAATACTAAAATGCTTCTAAGCGCTTTTCTCGTTTAGATTTAAAGTATCCAGTCAATAAACAGACAAACGCAGATAACAGGTTTTAAAAGTTGGTTTCTTAAGTTAAATGTTTATGGAGATATTATCAATATTTGTGCCTTTGCAGCTATGGATAGCAAAATGTGTATTTGTGCGACTCTTGTGTTGCCTGAAACGTACGAAACTAAAGTGTAGCGTCGATTGTGTGGAATTAAAAGACACAAAAGTATACGAGTTTCCAGCAATCGCAGTTGTAGTATTCGTGCAATGGAATACAGCTGAAGCCATTTGACGGAGTCCATTTGCGTTATATCAAAGCGGAATTTCTTGCGTACACCGCCAAGGTCAGCGATTCTGAAATATGTTGCAATAACGAATTTGTATCGTTTGTTCGTCGATCATGTCGCGACATTTTTACAGGAGAAAGCAAGTCATGTTAAGTTCTTGCAGACCCCGTGGATAGGAAGTTTTCTGTTAACATATTTGTGAAAGGAGACGGCTGGGCATTTATGAACTTTACACGTTCTAGCGCTGGTTTGGTTAGTGCAAGAGAACGGGAAGTCTCCTCTACAGCATTATGCGGTGAATTAAAAACATTATATTTTATTTTTAGAGCGCAAGCTCTCTGACGCTGTATGTTCCAAGTTCATTCGTCGCGTCTCATTGACCTTGAGCCGCCGGAGCGCTAGCGTGGCAGGCGTGACGTCACACCACGCGGTTCGCTAGGTTTTTTGGCGCTAGCTTTTTTTGAACAGAACGATTTGTGGACGTCCTTGCGCTCATTACTCGCACAAATTAGGGTTTGAACCGGAAAGTCTGCGATGCATGTCAGAGTTCCGTATTCAGCATCATAAATGCTCGAACTTTTAAGTGCGGTGCACTTTAGGGTGGCAGGCGCGCGCTGTCGTATGCTGCCGTTGTCGCTTGGCGTAATGAAGGCAGAACCGCACATAGCATAGCCAGCTGTAGCATATATTGAGCGCGCGCTCGCGCCAAAGAAGTCTTTCTGCTCTTGTTCTTCGAGCGCCTCGATGATTATATAAACGCAGGCAGAACCACATATAGCATAGCCAGATGCAGCATATTGAGCGCGCGCTCGCGCCAAAGAGGGTCTTCTTTCTCTTGTTCTTCGAGCACCTTGATGATTATATAAAGTGCGGACATTACTACTATGGCTAGGGATTTCCCTAGCCATAGTAACCACCACATATAAAAAACGCCAATACGAACCACATATAAAAATTCAAAGAGGAAGCAAGCGAGAAATAGAAAGAGAGAAAGAAAAGGAGTAAAAATAGGAAGAAAATAGAAATAATGTGGGCATTTGTTATTTAGTTCTTCCTCACATGTGCATTATCACAATCATCATCATCCGTTTGCCTCTCTGTCCTCATCGTCACCGTGTCATCATCATCATCATCGGGTGTGTGCGTGCTCTGCCCGTTCGCTTCCGAGGCCTTGCATCTAATAAACGTCGTCCCAACCAAGACGTCATACGTGGTGGAGGTGGATTTTCGGTCCTCGGTCCTCTCCCAGCCCGTTCTACCCCCTGGAGCTTCGTTCAGGCCGCCGCTTGCGCCCACTGTTCGGCAGCATGTCTCAGAACGAGCCTGCCGGCGCTGATGCCATCTTCACTGTGCCGCCGCAAGCTTCGCCTCCTATTGTTATACCCGGACACAAGCGTGAGCCCCCGCTCTTTGCTGGTCTTCGTGAAGAAGACGTCGAGGACTGGCTCGATGACTACGACCGCGTGAGTGCCGCTAATCGGTGGGACGAGGCCGCCAAACTGCGTTACGTCCCTTTCTATCTGACCGGCGTCGCGAAGACATGGTATTTCAACCACGTCGTTGACTTACCCGACTGGGCAACCTTCCAGCAGCAGCTCCGACATGTTTTTGGCACACCGGCCATTCGGTCCGCAGTCGCGAAGAGGACCCTCGATACTCGCCAGCAACATCCCGGCGAGTCGTACACATCGTACATTGAGGATGTTCTCGCGCTATGCCGGCGTGTCAATTCGTCGATGCCAGAATCGGACAAAGTGCGCCACATTTTGAAAGGTATAGGAGCTGTTGCCTTTAATGCCGTCGCTGCACAGAACCCGGCTACCATCGCTGACGTCGTCACGACATGTCAGCGCCTCGACGCACTGGACTCGGTTCGTCTCCAACCAGACATTGGCGAACACCACTATACGTCTCAAAGACATCTCCGTGACCTCATACGGGATATCATACGCGAAGAGCTCCAGTCAATGGGCTTCAACCCTCCCTTCACCGTGTTCTACACAGTCTTCTGGAGTGGCCTTGCGTGACATCATCAGGGAGGAACTTACATCCCTGACCGGCCCTGCGCACGTACAGCCAGCTGCTTCTAGGCCCATACCAACCTACGCTCAAGTTGCTGCCGCGCCTCCCAGCGACGTAAACGCGACGTTGCCGCTACCGTCATACGCGCCGGTTGCTGCCGCGCTCCCAGTAACCTTCCGTTGGATGCCGCCTGACCCATCATCGACCCACCCTGACCGCCCTATCTTCAGGTGCTTCGAACGCCTTCTACTCGCAACCCTGGCGCTCGTCGCGCCCTGTCTGCTATTACTGCGGGTATCGCGGCCACATATCTCGTTTCTGCCGAAAGCGCCAGCAAGACGAGGCGTCGTGGGTACGACATGCGTGAACGGGATTTGTCCACCAGGGCCTCTTATCAAGGTCAGCGTTATTCTTCGCCTCCGCACCGGTCTCCATCTCCGCCTGCATCGGAAGCACCACGGAACAGCCGATCCTCCCGACGCCGCTCACTTTCGTCCTTTAGCCGCTCCTCCTCTCCTCTTCGGCCCGCCTCATTCGTCACTGATTCGGAAAACTAAGTGATGCAGTTTTCGGAGGAAAAACTGCATTCCAAATCAGGACTGAAATTCCTCCATCAGGCCCGTGGAACATGGTTTGTGTAGTAGTGGAAGGAGTTAATGTAGATGCTTTGGTGGACACGGGTGCGACATTTTCTGTTATACGTGCTGATTTGTGCCAACGTCTGAAGAAAGTGCTGACGCCTTACGATGGACCGACGTTAGTTGCTGCCCAGGGGAACACCATTCGTCCACCCCGCATTTTGTACTGCCCGTGTTTTTATCGACGACATCCGCCATCATATCCAGTTTGCTGTCCTGTCCCGCTGCTCTCACCAACTAATTTTAGGGTGGGATTTTCTGTCATCTGCTCCCGCATCTATTTGTTGTGGACAACGCGTCGTCCACCTCACTGACACCGAATACATGCTCGACGACGACACCCAGAAGCCACTTCGTCTGGTCGCTGCGGAAGACACCGAATTGCCACCACTACAAGAGCAAATTGTCACCATTACGTCCAGCGACATCTACCACGGCGACGTATTGGTCACCCCGTCACCTCTTTGCGCTCTTAAAGGCATAGTTCTTCCGTCCGGTGTCGTTCGTTTTCGCAGGGAATCTGCATTCGTCACCGCCGTAAATTCTACATCACACAAGATTCTACTGCCAAAGAGCACTACGGTGGCCCGCGTTGCCGACCACGAGCCTGCATTCGTCATACCACTTCAAGCCGTCGCATCAAACGATCCTTCTATCGGTGAGCAGGCTGCTTCCTCCGCCTTTACCGCCGCCATCAGCAACGACTTAACAGCTTCACAGACGCAGCAGCTGCTTGCATTGTTACAGAAACACGCAAGTTCTTTCGATGTTTGCTCGTCTGCGTTGGGCCGCACTACCACTACAGCGCATCGAATTCAGACAGATGGGACATCTATTGTACACCGCCGGCCCTATCGCGTATCTCTAGCTGAGAGAAAAATTATAGAAGAAAACGTTGCCGACATGCTCAAACGGGAGGTAATCCGCCCCCTCATCTAGACCTTGGTCGTCTCCTGTTGCTTTGGTCCGTAAAAAGGATGGCTCTGTGCGTTTTTGCGTGGACTACCGGGCGCTCAATAAGATCACTCGCAAGGACGTGTACCCCATGCCACGCATTGACGACGCCCTTGATTCCCCACAGGGCGCGCAATACTTTTCGAGCCTCGACCTGCGTTCAGGGTACTGGCAAATTCCCATGCATGAAGACGATAAAGAGAAAACAGCATTCGCAACCCCCGACGGGCTATACGAATTCAACGTGATACCTTTCGGGCTGTGCAACGCACCCGCGACTTTTGAGCGCATGATTGACACCGTGCTGCGAGGCCTGAAATGGAAAACTTGCCTTTGCTACCTGGACGACATTGTTATCTTTTTCGTCAACGTTTTCTCAGCACCTACAACGCTTGGATGAAGTTTTGACGTGCCTTGCCGGCGCTGGTCTCCAACTGAACACCAAGAAATGCTGCTTCGCCAGCAAATCTATCAAGGTCTTGGGACACGTCGTTGGCAAATATGGAATTCGGCCAGACCCTGACAAGATTGCTGCGGTCCTTCGCTTTCCGCGCCCCCGAAAGACCGAAGGAGTTGCGGAGTTTTCTTGGCCTCGCCTCCTATTTTCGTCGGTTTATCCAGAACTTCGCCTCAATAGCTGCTCCACTACACCAGCTACTTTCTTCCGACGTCCCCTTTCTGTGGTCTGAAGAATGTCAAACGGCATTCGACCTGTTAAAGGGCGCCCTCACGTCCGAACCTGTACTCTGCCATTTGGCGAAGCCGCACCGACTATCCTACATACAGACGCTAGCGGTCGTGGTATAGGAGCCGTTCTCCTGCAACGCGACAACTCTTCGCTAGAGAGAGTTGTTGCATACGCCAGTCACGTGCTCACCGCAGCCGAGAAGAACTACACGATAACTGAGCAGGAGTGTCTGGCTGTGGTTTGGTCGGTGCAGAAGTTCCGTCCCCTATCTCCACGGCCGTCACTTCACAATCATTACGGACCACCACGCCTTATGCTGGCTTTCCACTCTAAAGAACTTGTCCGGACGCTTGGGTCCGTGGATTCTACGCCTGCAGGAGTATGACTTTGACATAATTTACAAGTCTGGTAGAAAACATCAAGACGCCGACGCTCTTTCTCGCTGCCCGCTTCCTACTACCCAGCTCAGCGTTGGCGAGAGCTCGGCCGCCACTTCTACCTCAGTTCCTACGCTCGCCTCAATACGCCAACTGTTTTCAGACGACGAGCCAACACTTAGCTCCCGCCAGCTGTCCGATCCATACTGCAGGCGTATTATGGACCGCCTTTCGGGAGCTTCCCATCCACCTAACGCGCGGCTTCGTCGTCAACTCCTGCAATATAAGCTGGAAAATGGCGTTCTCTACCGCCACATTTACCATGCTGACGGTCAACGCTGGGTTCCTGTGCTACCACGCTCTCTTCGACTTCATGTCCTTGAAGCCTTCCACGATGACTTGACTGGTGGCCATCTTGGTTTTCAAAAAACTCTTGACCGCATCCGATATCGCTTCTACTGGCCTGGCCTTTCTACAAGCGTAGCGCGGTACGTCGGTTCCTGCTTCCCGTGCCGGCGTCGTAAACTCCCGACTTCTGCACCTGCCGGACCTCTGCAGCCAATTCCGTGCCCCACAATGCCATTCGAAGTTGTAGGTGTCGACCTTTACGGGCCTCTTCCTGTCACACCTACTGGCAAACGGTGGATAGTGACCGCCGTAGACCACCTGACGCGCTACGCTGAGACAACCTCTGTGATTACTGGCTCAGCTGGGGAAGTTGCCGACTTCGTTCTTCACGCCATTATTCTGCGTCATGGGGCTCCTCGCGTACTGCTTAGTGACCGTGGAAGGGTGTTTCTGTCACAAATGCTAAATGAAGTACTGCGCGCTTCTGGAACTACTCACCAGACCGCTTCAAGCTACCACCCTCAGACCAACGGGCTCACCGAGAGATTTCATCGTACTCTTGCTGACATGATAGCCGTCTACGTACAACCAGACCACAAAAACTGGGATACCCTTCTACCATTCCTCACTTTCGCCTACAACACGGCGGTTCAGCGCACAACCGGCTACTCGCCGTTTTACCTCGTTTACGGACGTCCCCCTACGACCTCTCTCGACGTTTCCTTCTTCAACAGCAATGTTAACTCATCTCAGTCTTCCAGCGAAGAATACATTTCCCGACTGGCCGTCTCGCCATCATGCTCGCATCAACACAGAAGCTAGGCAACAAGAGCGGAAAATTATTTATGACGCATCCCATCGCGTTGTATCTTTCCGACCTGGTGACGAGGTGCTGCTTTTAACACCTATTCTCACCCCTGGTATCTGTGACAAGTTTCAGCCACGCTTCATCAGGCCGTACATAGTTTTGGAACAAACTTCGCCTGTTAATTACCGTGTGACCCCACTTGTCGTCTCAACAGACCGCCGTTGCCGCAGCACCGAGATTGTGCACGTTTCTCGCATGAAACCCTTCACGCGACGTACCTCGTCACTTTGACTTGCGGCGGCCAGGATGTCCGCTTCCACGTGGGGGGGGAATTAGTGTGGGCATTTGTTATGTAGTTCTTCCTCACATGTGCGTTATCACAATCATCATCATCCATTTGTCTCTCTGTCCTCATCGTCACCGTGTCATCATGATCATCATCGGGTGTGTGCGTGCTCTGCCCGTTCGCTTCCGAGGCCTTGCGTCTAATAAACGCCGTCCCAACCAAGACGTCATAATAAATAGAAATAAAGAGAGAAAAACACACAAAAAACTGTAAAAGAGAAGAGGAAAGAGGGAGGAGGAAAGAAACAGAAAACGGGAGAAAAACAAAGAAGGCTGTCCAGCTCCACAGTTCGCACTTCCTTCGGGCTTGGCACCAATAGAGCGAAGCTGCCTTAATTTTTTTAATACGAAAATGTTTTATGCCGGGGTCCACCTACACTTCAGTGGCGTATCTGCGCCACGGAAATGACGCTGAAAAATATACACGATCAGATGTTAAAGAAGAAAAGTTCTGTCAACGGGAGTCGAACCCGTGACCTCTAGGTTTGTAACAACTGATGCCGGGTGCTCTATCCACTGCGCCACGGTAATTTTTGTTTTCTGTATTGCACTGCGCCACGGTCACACTGCAGTCTTTACAAACGTGCCTTTTTAAATCTCTCACTTTCCTCTCGCAGTGCTTCTGGTCGGCGGGGGTGGTGGTGCTCTCTGGTAGTGGTAAAGGGAAGTAATACATCATGACCATGGCGTACGCGATCAGCTACTGCAACGCGTCGTTGCTACACGTGCATCGCAATTTTGTCAACGTCTGAACACACCGCGAGGCGGTGACATTAGCCCAAGCGTCGGAGTGGCTCACAGCATCCATCCATACCAAAAATAGCTCTGCGACGCGCGCCTGCCTCGCCTCCCTGTAACACCACGCTCCCGCTTACGCTTGCCGAGAGAGACACAAAAAACTATTAAAAGAATCAGTCAATCACGTCAGGCATTGCCCGACGCCCCTAGCCGTCTGCCGGATCCCCTAAGACACGGCAGCATCAAGGGCCTGACTGATGATGTGTTGCTGGACGTTGGGGTCTTGGCTGCGGAGCAGAGCCTCCCAGGGTTCTAGAGTGTGTGAACCATCGTACTGGCTCGGACATGTGCACACCATGTGGACCGAATTCGCTGCCTAATAGCAAAATTTGCACGGTGACCGGAAAAAATCTGGGTGCCACTCGCTTTAGAGTACGTGTTTGGAAAAAACCCTGTCTGGAGAAAAATTGTGGTTGGGCTACAGGGGACACACGACGTGCGTTTCGTTTGCCTTCAGTCCAGCCGTGGCATTCAATAACTTTTCAACGTGCCGCGGATTTCGACCTTATTTCAAGTATTGCATCCAATCAACGACGCTCTTGTGGCTATCACACCGCTTTTTCTGTTTACGCTCTCACCGTTAGCTGCTACAGCTGCCACAAGGGTTTGTTTAATCATTGATCGTCGGGATAAAGATGTACCACCAAGCGTCAACGTGGGTGCATCCACGTTAAACGGTGCTATAGGTGTCAAATACCAATAAACATTGTGCAAGCTCTCTTACATCAATGTACGGTAACCATTGAAATACTTTTGTAAGGACACATTTTACTTTCGTGTGATACCGAACCCAATGATGGAGGGATCAGCCATGTTTCTTTTTTCTTTACTGAACGAAAAAAGTGGTTAGTGTTTAATGGGAAGGATATTGGTCCAAGGGCTGAGTCCAAGGGGTACAGCTGTAGTTATTTCCTAACACTCAGTATGGGTATAGGCTATTTCCTGTGTCTGTTCCCGTTGTAATGGGTAACTTTTGTAGAAATATACGCACGTTCCACGAAAGCCGTAACATTATAATTCATTCAATAAAATGCTAAGGACAGCAGTATCAAAAGGATTTTTATTTGGAGAAATATACCTGTAACCTTTTTTATTGTCAATAAAGCAGTAATGAATAAGCTAAGATAAGGACAAAACAGCTGTGTCAATTGGCCGATATGTTTTATAATCTCATGTTGGCAGGGCATTACACATGGGCCTATCTACCAAAGGTGCGAGAGCCAGTGTTTTACTTCAACACAGCAATCACCTAAATAAATCATGAAATTTTATGCTAGATCTATCTTGCACTTCTGCTGCGAAGATTGTCGTGCCTGTCTTACGAAGACGCACTGTAGGCTCTCTCTGGTGCGAACCGTGTTCTCTACTCTTTCGCGCCTTGCACTCCCGCATTCCAAAAGAAGTTAGCGCTAAAAGGGTCTCATTACGCGCTAAAAGGATCTCATTACTGACCTAACAAAACTGCCCCCCACCTGCGAAAGCTGTCACCTGTTCCGAATAATGTTTATTTCGCTCTCTCCCTCACTCTCGTCAAAGAAGCATTCACAGAGAGTTGTATACTTGGACGAATGGTACATCATTACACTACAACTGAAAGTATTTATTATACGCATATCAATCCATCTCGCCAGTAGCCGCTGGCAAAGTGACCGGCACGCTGCCATCGTGAATCCCGCTTAGAATGAGACACTGTTCGGTTATCAGCGGCTAGTTTTCGCAGATTTGGGATGTCGCGTGAGAAGCAGGCGATCTTAGAGCACTTACGAATTTTTACCAGTTGCGAAAAACCGAAGGACAAATGTTTGCAGTATTGAAATAATTTATTCACTAACGTTATAAGTAGTCATGCATAAGTTGCCATTAACACTGGGTCATTTTCGCTGCATTTGTTACTTCGCGTTACGAGCAAATGCTGTGTGCATGACCCACAAATATTCGACCAATCATAAGGAGCTGGCGACCGATGCGGAAGCGAAGCGGGGTAGGTTAACGTTATAATCGCCCACATATATCGAAATAAAACTAAAACTTACACCATTTGCACAGGCTTATTTACTTGGATGGGCAGGAGGGGGAGCAGCGAGGAGACATTTGCCCACTTTTCCCTTTCCCCCTCTGTCAATAGTAGGAGGGCAATAAACGACAATTAGTATGTATATTTGTAGTAATCCATATTGTTATGCAGCCCGCTCAATGTGGTTTCCATTAAAATGACTCGAATGAACTTGCTCGTCTTCGCCACCAAGGCATTAAATTAGATAACTCTTACAGTAAAGAAAAAAAAGCAGTCATCTTATTCTTAGGGCTTCTCGCAAGTACTTTGCTGTGTAAACCATGTTTTTAAAATATGGGAACTGAACATATTAGAGGCATAGCACAAACATCCCTCTCTTTTAATTTACAACGCCGAACTCGGACTATAATGTTTGCAAATGGAATGCCCGGACTGAAAAAAAATCACAGCATATCCACGAAGTGAATGATGGTGAGTGGGCGAAGCTCAGAGGGATCATTCGGGCAACCGTGAATCCCCCCGTACATTGCCCACTCGATCATGCAAAGACGTGACAACACGTGTCACGTCCTTGCATGATCCTGGGTGTTCGATCGTGAGTTGGGCACGAGCGTCGCCGACTTGCGTTCCGGGCACTCCCAGCCTCAGCGACAACGCCAGTTCGCGTTCCACGACAGAGGAAGACGATGCCACCTACTCAGACGCTGAAGTCCACACCAGTGCTCGACATTGCCCACTCGATCATGCAAAGACGTGACAACACGTGTCACGTCCTTGCATGATCCTGGGTGTTCGATTGTGAGTTGGGCACGAGCGTCGCCGACTTGTGTTCCGGGCACTCCCAGCCTCAGCGACAACCCCAGTTCGCGTTCCACGACAGAGGAAGACGATGCCACCTACTCAGACGCCGAAGTCCACACCAGTGCTCGACGCAACGCCTCGCCTCCGCATGCAACGCCACAGAACGCTGCTGTGAGTTGTGAAAGCCACGTGTCCTTGGCTATGGGTTGTGCCGCCGTGAGTACTGGAGCAGCCGCATGCTCGGCAGATACCGGCTGCCCTGGTGTTGCATGCGACTCACACAAGAGCACTGTGGAGCTGAATACCTCCTCTCTGGTGAAGTTCACCTCACCGTTGATCACGATGGAGTCCACCTCCGGTGCTCGACTCCGAGTACCGCGTCGGCCAGACGATCCGAATTATAACATCGCCATCTATGCTCTTTAATTGTCAACTCTAAGAAAACCACTAACGCCATCTAATGATATTATTTCCAAGGACATATACACACAACGCCATGTAGTGAGCAATTCTTAAAACTAACTAGAAGTGGCTACTACAACATACTATTACAGAGGAGGGAACGACCCACACCTTGAGGAGCTTCGCCCATAAAAAAAAACAGGATAAATGTGGTGCGCACCGGGTAAGCATACTGGAATTTTTTTACCGAGCTGTTATCGCTAGCTTCTGGACAAATAGTGCGTGCATTTACAGAGTGTGTACAAAAAATTGAATCTGAGTACAAGGGGCGAGTGCTGGGTTAGAGGCGAAGGGCGCTGACGAGAGAGGGGGCAGATGCCACGTAGGCCTGCCATGCAACTGGACACGTGTTTGTCGCGTACCTCTACCGTCGCAGTGAATCACACGAGCGTCTGCGGGGGTCATTCTCACTCCGATATGGTCACCTTCATTTAGCGGCATTGGTACGCTCGAGGAACAAGGAGCTTACGAGGAGAGACGCCGAGAGCAGCGAGAAAGAACGCGCCCGAGACGCCGAGCGCAACCGGCTAGAAGATGGCGACGACGCTGCCGATCGTTTCGCCGGGGACAAAGCGAGGTTTCGGCGAGTCTTTCTTCGGCATAAAGAAAGGAAAGGAGGGGGGGGCTTAAAACGATGGCGCGATGCTTCTTGTAGGTGATGGTGATGGTATCCCGTGCAGTGATATCGCTGTGCCGTACCAAACAGCTACGTTGGTCGCACAACTTCACAGAGTAGAATGGCTCTGAATTTTCTGATTATTTTGTTCATTGACAAGATCGCAAGCAGTGATAACAAGGCTAAATTTACAATCCGTGCAGATCACACCAGGTTATACTTTTGTGCGAATCATAATAGGGATATTGTAAGAATAGCTAATGAGACCCTAATTTCTGCAATTTGTCTTCATCAAAACAACTTAAAATTACCATACCGAAACTCAGGAAAGTGGAAATTTAAGGGCTTGATTTGCTTTGTCAGACACAATATTAATGAGAACTTACAGATATTGATGCCATGGAAAGTACAGAGGATGTTAATAGTAGTAATTCTAATGTAACTATGAAGAAAGAAAATTGAACGAAAAGATAACGTGCCGCTGGCAGGGACCGAACCTGCGACCTTTGATAACGGGTCCGATGCTCTACCAATTGGGCTTCAGCGGCGGTCATCCCCCCGTAAATTATATGGGGTATATATAGGTTTTAGTCATTTTGGAAGTCGGTATCGACATTTTCAGAAACGACCTGTATATGAGATATTGAAACGCAACGCTTGCTGACAATTTGCAACCGCTTTACCATCTTCTCTGCCCCGGCATTTGTGGGACTAAATTGCGTGAATTCGGCCCGCTGATGGAAGTGAGTTTGAGACCCCTGCTTTAAAGACTCACCAATAACACGTCATACAAGTATTAAATTGGTCCTAGCAAGGGCCCTTTGAAGAAACATTACAATGTAAAAATCTAAGTACGCGCAAAGAACAATGACGCAAATAGCAGCAAGGAAACCAGACGAGCGCTAACTTCAAACTCCCTTGTTCGCGTTCCTCGTTCTAAATAAAACAGGCCGAAATAGCCGGGTCTCAAACCAAGACCTGATGCCGTTGTGCAGACTGCATAGACAGTGCAACAAACAGGCGGTTTTACGGTCGTGTACATCCAAATATTATCGGGGGTTTTACATCACAAAACCACGATATGGTCACGAGGGATGTCATTGTGGAGGATTCTGAAAATTACGATCATCTGGTGTTCTTTAGCGTGCACTGTCATCGCACATATAGCATTTCGCCTTCATCGAAATGCGACCGCCGCCGCCGGGATCGAACATGCAACTTTCGGGCCGGAACCCGAGCACTGTAACCGCTACACCACCCCGGCGGATGGTCGTATATATCAATATAATTGGTTTCATTACACTTTCACGAACAGTTAGCAAAGAGGCGAAGACGAGCTGTATAGCATGCCATGTACATTATGACAATATTATTTCAGATGTCTTTTATTATGTGCGCTAGAAAATCAAAGAGCGTTGTTTAAAGTAAAGCGTCTGTTTTAAAACGCTTAATTTCAGACGGTAATTGAGAAATCTCGTGCCTGTAATCAATTCCGGCCTTTATTTCTGCTCCTTCTTGAGCTCTAAAAAATATTGGCATTGGCAGTGAATATGGCACGGCCTGTTGCCCACGCTATAGCCTAAAATAATTCATTTGTAACGTGACGCCAACAAATATCAGGGACGTCAAGTCTGTCTCTGCATATTGTCGAACCATCACCATCTCATAGGATGGTATTTCCTTGAAATTAGCTTTTTTAGATTAAGAAAACGGCAGCGACAAAAGGACGTCCTTACTTTCTCCAAGAAACCGCGGGGGCCGTCGACTGCAAAATCGGACGAAATATATTGAAAAGGACGAGAGTGATAGGGCCGCACGCCCTTTCGATATTAACCCCCGTATTCTCAAACAAGCATCGACTTGAATTTCGTCCTTCACTTGACTGAATTGAACAAAGCGCCGCTGGTCGACTAAAAATGACGCCGCGCTTCTCAAGAATTGCTGCAGATTATCGCTGATATGCAGTGACTCGTTCCGCCTAGAGACATCGCTCCTATCGGCTTTCTCAAGTCAAGGTGGAGTGTTGAGTGAAGGGCGGTTCTAGAATACGGGGGTTAGTGTTTTTCAAGCAAAGCCAAGTGAGCTGTGTACACGCATTTGTTGAAAAAGAACTGCTGATTCACTTTCGAGCAACCAGCCGACCACCTGCCGTACGCCTTGCTCTTATCAGTTAGCGATCACGGTTCGGCTCTAGTAGGCGATAGTCGATTTTTTTTTATGTATGTATTGTCGTTTTGTCTGCCGCGCGGCCGGCGTCATCGCGCCAATTTTGAAAGTTGAAGGTCTGTCCGCCACGTGGTGTGAAAAACGGTGAACTAAAAGCGATGTCCCGAATTCCTGGGTATGGACTCTGCGAGCGGCTTTAGCTGGTACTTTTGTAACTGATGGGAGTCGCTGGTATGTTTGCCTACCAGCTAGCGGGTTGCCATATAAACCAATGAACAGCAGGAAAAAGCTTCCGCACAATTGTGCAGATAGCGCTGTGAAATTTAGCTTATCCGTAATCATATTACAGCACTGCATGGGCTCCGGCCTACCCGGAATTTTACCCGGCCCGTGGGCAGTGCCGGACCGGGTAAAATACTTTTCACGGCGGGCCCGGGCCGGGCACGGGCCAGAAGCTCCGGGCTTAGGGCCGGGCCCGGGTTTGAGGGGGCGGGCTCTCGTCGTGCCGGGCTTGGACTTTGCTCACTTCTTAAAGGGACAATAGAGTGAAACAGTGAATTTGTTTAGACTAATAAATTGTACTCTAGGAACTGTAACGTTATTATTTCACCATCATTAATTCATTATTAGAGAAAAACAAACTGGAACAAACCGCGAAAATAGATCGAGATCGCTTCGTCGACCTTCTTCCAGTCCTACTCACATAGTCGATTGGCCACCTTCTACCGGTACAACAATTTTAGGAGTGCATACACCATTATAATATGAAAAAAAAAATACCACGATACAAACTGTGCCTAACATGCACCGCTGAAAACTGCCAGGAGAAGCCCTCAAAGAAGAGTTTAGAAATCGTATTGATAAGTGGCACGACGTTCGGCAACGAGAGAAATAAAGGTCTGAGCTGGACAGCTATGCTAATTATGCATAGGTCCATAAAAACATCGTAAATTTGTATCAGCTGTGGAAATTACGAATAGCGATTGCCGATGCAGAAACTTTAGCTTGGCAGGATATGTGATGCGACCGCGCATGGAGTGCGTAAGGCCGGAATCGCTTGATAATTTGATTTTTCGCATATTGACATGTGATAACCTACCAACTATGCCACAAAAACATCTTGGTTAGTCATTTACGACAAGGTTCACAAATTTGGCGTTTTTCCTGTATTTTTTTTCTTTCTATGGAAAGGTACTGCTATGCTGAAAACAGGTCCTACATATCTACAAGGGTGCATGCGATTGGCTTTGCCTTAGACTAGAGGATGCATTAAATGTTAATAGACAGCGCAATCAAAAGGAAGTGAAGAGAGGGTTCTGTTCTTTGTCTCCTATCTTTTTATTGCGCTCCGCATCGAAACTGTTCTCATGGTGCAAATCACTTTCCTTGCTACAATATCTGCTACAAAACGCCCTGATGATCACCGTTGTATTTGCAGAAAAAAATCGGTTCAGTGTACCGCTGCCGAACGCACGTTCATTGTTCCCATCAGTATGTCCGCTCAACTGTTTCCACCGTGAGCCCCTTTTTTCAAGAAGTTACTCTAGGTTAAAGCAGAATTGTTAGCGAAACATGCTCCAACAAAGCGTAGATATAGGACCCTTAAGACGCCTTGCTGTCGGTTTTATCATCAGCCAACACCACATAGATTATTGGCTCGGGCCCAATCGGCGGACGGGCCGGGCCGGGTAGGTAAAACTTTTTAGCGGGGCTCGGGCCAGGCCCGGGTTTCACTCTGAGTAACCGTACCGGGTTCGGGCGGATACACTTGAAGGCCCGAGCCCGGGCCGAGAGTCACGGCTCGTGCAGTGCTCTAAATGATATTAAATGCGAAGCATTTCTTTTTATACTGCAAGCACTTTGGCGTTTCTATCTACGCCAATATCTATCTATCTATCTATCTATCTATCTATCTATCTATCTATCTATCTATCTATCTATCTATCTATCTATCTATCTATCTATCTATCTATATATCTATCTATCTATCTATCTATCTATCTATCTATCTATCTATCTATCTATCTAGCCGCCTACGACTGCGTGCTCTCATGATCAGCCGCTGAACTTGGGGTAAACAAAAATTAGTATGGGAGGGTAAGATGATTTGACGAATATGTCTGGCTGGTTGTGACTTGAATAAAGTGAAAATCCCGTCAGATACGTCGTCAAACTCATTTCTACAGCCACGTGTGGCTCATACCCGTATACCACGGGCCGCAGTATGCGGGTATGCACCACAGGTGTTTGACAAGTTACATCTCCCCATGAATGGCGAAGACAGACATAAGTAATTGAAATGCGACAGCGTTAAGAAAAACAAACAATTGCAGCTTTGACCCGATGAATGCCAATAATAGAAATCAGAGTCGTACCAGGAATCTAACCCAAGCAATCTGCGTGACAATCAGGTATTTTACCACAGAGCCACGTCAGGTCTCGAAAGTGCTTTGGAAAAAGACCCTTTGCAGGCGTAATGTTGGTGAAATGTCAATTGTGGTTGCAGTGCGGCCCATCTAATTTTATTAAAATTACGTATGTTCTACAATGATACACGCGTCACGTCGGGTTAGCGTTAAGTGTAGTTAAGCTCCATCCACTGAAGTTGGTCTACGCAGCGTTATCCACGGTTATTATCCTCGCAAACTCACGCGCTACAATTCAGCTTACCACTTCTGGGGTTGGTAATACCAATGTTCCTCTTGGCATCGTTACGCAAGTGTAAACTAGTGGTTATATAAAACATATGCGACTCTTCAACATACATGTCTGTGCGTATAACATATGTACATAGGTTTAGCGTCATTTCGTAACGTCTCGCTCACGAAAAAAATTACGCCATTGTCACCTGCCCTCCGCATGCTCCGCATGACATCGATTCCCATGGTACATGGGATCTGCCGAATTTTTTTCAGTTTCAGTTTCAGTTTGTTTATTGGTTATATATGCACCAGTTACGTAATATTTGTATACAGATGAGGGTACCAGAGTATAAATACTGAAAACGGGACCCTCAGTTAAATACTACAAAGAAAAGTGAATAGAAAAAGAATGCAGATTATTAGAACACTTGAATTAGGAGATGAGATAATAGGAAACCAATAAGAAACAATGCAAAATATAATATAGAAATGGAAAATAGAAGCAATAGTAATAATAATATTCATATACAACGCCATAAAGTAGCCGCAGGCAAGAATCGTTGAAACACAAGATGAAATAATAGCAATATAATAAAATACGACGCAAAATGCGAAATACAATATACAAAGCAATGCAGTTGTTTCATTCAAAAAAATGAAAACAACTTACACAGGAAACAAAAAAGAATTGCAAGTAAAAGAAATGTGGAGCAGTGAAAAAAAAGATATCCACTAACTAAGGTGAGCTATCAGCAGTTAAAGGGAAAGATTTCATTGATGCTTTGAAAAATGAAAATGTGGGCACAGTTTTAACTTCAACAGGCAAACAATTCCACACATGAACTGTAGAGAATTTAGATGTTTTCTTAGCGTAGTTAGTGTGAATGGGTGGTAGCATGTAATTATAATTAAAAGCAAACCTAGTGGGGTTAGTATTCTTGAGGGAGCTACATTCAAAGTATTCAAAGGAAAGCTGGGAATTGAGGGGAGATGCGAGTCGAAAAAAGCATTTTTTTCCAAAATTGCAAATTTTTCATTTTTATTTGCTTTCAGAAGTACAGTTTCTCTACTTTCATGACAAAAGACAGAATATTGTGATTAAACTCGAAGTAGGTTAAAAGGTTAAAATCGCTTTTAAAGAGCACAAGGTGGCTGCTAAAAAACTAAAAAGGGCTCATTGTCTAGAGTGCCCTGGAAATTGTCACCCGGCTGCTTGCCATTGCATTTCACATGAGGGGTTCACTAAAGCCGCATGCTCAAAATAACCATGAATGCCAAGCTCTCATGTTGGAATAAGTCATCTTAAATGACAAATCTTTTCCGCATATATGAGCTTTCACTTATACCTTTAAAATGCGTTTTTCTGAAGATCCATTTTTCGGCAACTCTTTGAGTTTGGACATCATGTTTTTGGTACTTATGATAGCCGGATTGGGATGAAATGTTGCCCACATATTCCTTACCATGTTAAGGGTGCAAGTATCTTCTTTAAAACTTGATATCGCCTGTATATTTGTTACGAATTTAAAGTAAGCAATTAGTATGGGCTGAGGATTCTATGAATTCTCGCAATAAAATTTTTCTTCACAATAAAAATGTTTTATACTCACTTGCTTGACAGTTACTTGCACTCTACAGTTAATGTGGAGCAATATGAGCCATTAATGGCTCCGAACCATAAATGTTTAGGGGCATAAAACGGTTGTCCAAAACGAACTATACTTTACATATTTTCATGGCACAAAACGGAAACTGTGCAACTTACTATAAAACTAATTACATATTTGAAATCAGCACAAAAAGCCTATATATACAGCAAAAATTTGATTGCCCTAGCCTACAGATTAAAGCAACTTTTTTTCTGAATCGCATCTCCCCTTAAGTAACTTATAAAACATTAGAGCTAAGTTGTACTGAAATAACTTTGTAACGGATAAAATTTTGTTCATCAAGCAGGCTAAAGACATCTGAGCGCGAAGGTCTGTAAGTTATGATCCGTATTGCTTGATTTTGTATACGCTGGATGGAATGAAGATAACAATGATATGTATTGCCCCAAGCATTTACGCCATAGTTAATATGATAATGAATAAATGCAAAGTAGAGTGAAAACAATGTAGGAGCTGAAAAATACTGGCGTGCCTTGAGCGCACGGATACCGAAGGCCGACTTTTTTTAATATCATTGAGTGAAGATGAAACTTCAGATGGCTGTCCAATGTTACACCTAGAAATACCGCAGAGTCGTTCATGGGAATAAAATGATTTGCTAATGATAAGGAAGGAGAATAATTAAAGGTTTTTGATGTGGATTGAAAACCAAACATTTATTTTTCGATGTATTAATAAATAATTCGTTATTGTTGCACCATTTAAGTGCCATATTTTGTTTATTAAGTAATGAACTCATTAGTACCGTTTGCGCAATAACGGACCACCGGACAAGCGTAAAGCTGCAACAATGCTGGTAGCGATATTTATTGCGACTCACCATAATTACTCAAAGGAATAAAGGCTCCAATAACTTTTCATATCCTACGTGTCAGCTAACGGGAAGATTTCTTTAGTAACACATTAAAGTAAAGAACTGTGTAGTGGAGGCGCCTTAGAATTTGGCCATATCCATCTACTCATCTCTTGTCCACTAAAAACACGGGAGGTAGATATCAATTTAAACCCTAATCGGCATAGTCGTTTCACAGATACATTTGTAAGACGTCCCAAGAAGAAGCATAATTTCCTTTATATTACGAGTATTTATTATCAAGACTTTCTTCCAATTTTTTATTGCCTTGCAAAATTGGTTCGGTAAAATTGACTTGAATAGGCGACCATAATTCTTTTAAAAGCGGTTTTTTTCTAGAAGTGCAAGTAATACTTATGAGATATAAGATGAATACTTTTGGGTAGGCATTCGTTATGCTAGCTTCGTTTCGATGTTGTTTAATGCAACAACCGGGCCAGAAATCTTCTTTGTCTTTGTGGGTAAGGTGATAGTCTTCAGGAGATGGACACCTGTATTTTATGAAAAAGAAGTTCGACATTCAAAGGTGGTTCTACTGTATTAATATCTGGGGTTTAACGTCCCAAAACCACGATAAGATTATGAGGGACGCCGTAGTGGAGGGCTCCGGAAATTTTGACCACCAAGTGTTCATTAACGGGCACTGACATCGCACAGTACACGGGCGTCAAGCATTTCGCCTCTATTGAAATGCGACCGCGTCGGCCGGGATCAAACCTGTGACGTTCGGGTCAGCAGCCTAGCACCGTAACCGCTACACCACCGCGGCGGACGGTAATACTCTATTGATCACCTGATAAAATACACATATTAGTGTGGTTAGACATTTGAATGCCCTTAAATCAGCTGAACTAAACCCCCAATTTTTTTTAAACATATGTTATTTTGTTATTCTTCAACCTGAGGACAAAACAGCATTCGCTTTTTCATTATTGCCCTCTCATGTGTACATTGTTTACGGGAATGAGACATAGAGACACTACCTTCTTATATCACTTTACACAGCACCATTGTTTCAAAAACAAAGAAAAAAAACATGGTTGATCCCTCCGTTATAGGAATCACTATAACATGAAAGTAAGACGTGTCCTTATAGAAGTATTGAATGTTTAATATACATTGATATAAGAGAGCTTGTAGAATGTTTATTGGTGTTTGACTGCTATACCACCATTTAACGTGGATGCATCCACGCTGACGCTTACTGACACATCTCCATCCCGACGACTAACGTCCATGATTAATGATTAAAGGAACCCTTGTTGTCAAAAAAGCTTGTCATAGCTGTAGTATTTAACAGTGAGATCAAATTGAGAGAAAGAGGTGTGAAAGCCAGAAAAACGTGACTGACTAGACGCCGTGCATGGGCTAAGGTCGCCTACTTGGGCGATGTTAGAGGTATTGGACACAACTGCCGACTATGGGGAAACGCAATGTGCCAACACTTGGGGCAAGGTCGCCACCTGGCGGTCTGTCAAGTCGTCGACAAAATGGCACTTTTAATGCGAAGCATTTCTTAGCGAACTTCGGCGACTGTGAGCGTATTTATCTATCTATCTAGCCGCCTACGACTTTGTGGTCTCCAGAACGTATCGTTGAAGAGATTCATACCAAAATCGGTATGGCCTAACTTGACTGTATCACACACATGTATGAGTGGTCATACCATGAAAATCAGGAATAACTTGTAATGAACGGTATGATTTACACGCCATGGCCGTGGTGCTCCTGCGGCCGTTTCCTTACGGTAGACGGGAGGCCCGAGTCGAGGCTCTCCGGAAAGAGCACTCATATAAAACGAGCGCCAGATATGTAGATGCAGCGCTCTACCCTGGTAATCGCAATAAGGCTGTAGCCACGGTAGTCGACCATCATCTACGCGAAATCACCAGTGCATCAACCCACTGCTCTTCCGTTACAGAGGCTGAAGAAACAGCCATCGCTTTGGCCATTGCTACCGGCAACCACCAAAGATGGTCACTAAACATCCTTACGGGCTCACAAGCGGCATGTAGAAATTTCTTGAATGGGCGAGTTGGTCGAGCGGCGATTATAATTCTCTTTGGCGCACCAGATCCCAACCACACTCTGGACACACGAAAGCCTATCATCCGGCACAGGATAATATGGACGCCAGGTCACATGGGACTGTAGGGGAAACAGGAGGCAGACAGGGTGGCTCGAGGGTATACAGCAGACCGAGCAGCCCATGACACTGCCTCCGAGGAGCCTATCCCGGTCCCGTGTGAGTATGCGGCCATCCTAAATTATTACAAAGGACTCAGGCGCACCTACTCCCTTCCCCACAAGAAGCTCACAAAGGACGAAGCTGTCAGCTGGCGCTTAATCGAGACAGGAACTTATCCGAACTTGCATTTTCTCAATAAAATGCACCACACAGAAAACTCTGCGCGCTGCCCATGGTGCTCTGAGAAACCCACACTAATGCACATTACATGGACCTGCCGGGCCATTCCCAGCCTGCCCGTCATTGAACAAGCGAGTGTGGAGCGGCGGGAGGAGTTGCTGGCCAGCGATAGCCTTAAAGATGGACCCGGAACTGCCATGGCACTGACTAGAGCCCTGTTCTTCATTGTGCAGGGTATTCTTGGATTCGCCGCGGTATCAACCACTGCTCATGAACCACACGTCGACCATCGTTTTTGCGATGTACGCATGTGTGCCATCGGCGACGATATGGCGCTTCCTACCTCATCGTTATCTCCAGACGCAATCCTGCTCCCAGCGACCCCTTTCAAGCGAAATGCCGTGACGTCATCGGTGGACGAAGATATAAAAGAGGCACCGCAAAAATTCGCCTTCTGTGGGCACGGTGGACCCGGAACTGCCATGGCGCTGACTAGAGCCCTGTTCTTCATTGTGCAGGGTATTCTTGGATTCGCCGCGGTATCAACCACTGCTCATGAACCACACGTCGACCATCGTTTTTGCGATGTACGCATGTGTGCCATCGGCGACGATATGGCGCTTCCTACCTCATCGTTATCTCCAGACGCAATCCTGCTCCCAGCGACCCCTTTCAAGCGAAATGCCGTGACGTCATCGGTGGACGAAGATATAAAAGAGGCACCGCAAAAATTCGCCTTCTGTGGGCACGGTGGACCCGGAACTGCCATGGCACTGACTAGAGCCCTGTTCTTCATTGTGCAGGTTGGTCCCAATACAAGTTCCTTGCGAAGTGATTATCGTGGTATTATCGTCCTGCCGTGCCCACGGCGATGTCTTGCTATGGCTTATGAGTGTCTATTTGTGTGTAAACTGCTGCTTTGCGGCGATGTTGAAGTTAATCCTGGTCCTACTCAGACCGAAATGCTTAAGCAGTTACTTGATGGGCAGGCTGCGCTTCGTAATGAAATACAGGAGCTTCAAACGCAATTCTTGAAAACGGAGAAACTGGTTCTAGAGCTTCACGGTATGTTTGGCAAAATGCAGACCCAGATCACTGAGACAACAGATAATCCGGCAGCAAGTAACAGTAGCTTACAATCCATTGAACGTATTATAACCTTCCAGGCTAAGAAGCTAACAGATCTCGAGGATCGTAGCCGGCGTTCGAACATAATAATCCATGGGATACCCGAAATTCCAAACGAGACAGAAGATAAACTCAAAGATAAAGTAGTCAAGGGTGTATTTAATGATAAGCTAAATGTACAGTGTCAGTCGCTCGGTCGTATTCATAGGTTAGGCAGGCAAGGTGACAGGCGACCGATAATTTTATATCTTCAGAATTTCAATGAAAAGAAAGAAATACTTCAGAATGCTAAAAAATTGAAGGGAACTAGCATTTTCATTGAAAATGACTATTCGCAATCCACATTAAAGAAGCGCAAGCTTCTGTGGGAAAGTGCAAGAAATGATAAACTTCAAGGAAAGAAGGTGTCACTTATACACGACAAACTTAAGGTAGACAAGCTTATTTACTTTTGGGACGAATCACAAAATAAACGCGTACAGGCTGCGCAAAGCCACCCTCGGCAAACAGAAGCATGAACTAATGTATATCGGCGAAATAAACTTCTGCGATTGATTAATGTTAACGCTAGAAGTATCTTAAATAAAACAAGTTCGCTTGAGATACTGTTACCTCAACATGACCCCCATATTACAGTTATTACTGAGACTTGGCTTCGCGAGGAAATTAACGACCAAGATGTATTTCCCCCCTTGCTACAATGTTTATCGAGTGGATAGGTCTTCTAGGGGAGGAGGCGTGGCAGTCTTAATTAAAAATAAGGTTGAAGCTGTGGTTCTGGAAATAATACCCGCGTTGGAATGCCTGTGCATTAGGGTATCGCTTTGGGGCTATAGCTTCGTACTTTTCGCAGTTTATAGGCCTCCTGACGCCGCCCCTGAATTTTTGCATGAATTACGCTTTATTATGAATAAATATTTGAGTAGCAAGGTTATTCTTGTGGGCGACTTTAATTTGCCTGGTATAGACTGGGTGCGCCTTGACTCTGGGCTCCATCACAGTCGGGATGTTAACATACTTTTTGATATCATGTTAACCCATGATCTCGTGCAAGCTGTTCTTGAGCCTACACGTGTGCAAGGTTCTTCGTCCTCAGTTTTGGACCTGGTATTCTTTGCTCGCAAATTTGTTGAATTCACGGTGGTGGTCGAGCATGGGCTATCGGATCACTATCTTGTCTATATTTCCTTGCTACTTGCTTCCTGTAGAAAAACCGAAAAATCATCTGCCCATTTTGTCAAAGATTATTCTCGCGCAAACGACGCATGTGTGATTCATTACATAGAAAACTGCTTAACTGATTTTGACGAGAATAATGTGAACATACTTTGGACTCGCTTCAAAGATATGTGTCATTTTTGTCTAGACAAATTCATACCAAATAAGAAAAAACGAGTACACAAGCAAACACCATGGATCAATCGTAACATTATTCATATGAAGCGCAAAATTAAGCGATTGAAGAAGGCACATGCGCAGTCATACTTGATATCCGAATTGCAAGGCGAGCTTGCACTTGCGGTGCGTAGTTCGAAGGACTATTACTTTACCTCGTCTCTGCCCAACTTCATTAAAAATGATCCAAGTAAGTTTTGGAATTACATTGCCGAGAAGAAAAAACCAATATCACAAATGACAGTGAATGGACAGATGGTTACTGAGAAGCTAGAACTTGCCAATCATTTTAATACGTTTTTTCACAGTGTTTTTTCTAATTCTAGTGTTTGTTCACACAACTGTACACTGCCGCAACTTTCTGATGTAAATTTTATATCGGAGCCGGGTGTTCTTACTATGCTGCTAAACCTCAAACCCAAATGTTCCAGCGGACCTGACAATATCCCTAATTTGTTTCTTCGTAGATATGCGGTATCTTTATCAAAGTTTCTTGTTATAATATTTCGTACGTCATTGTTGTTGTCAGAATTACCGAGTGACTGGAGGACAGCCCGCATTGCCCCAATTCATAAGAAGGGAGACCGTCTTCTCGTAGAAAACTACCGTCCTATTTCTTTAACGTCATCATGCTGCAAACTTATTGAACATATTATCGCAAACAGCATAACTGCATATTTAGATAAGCATTCTGTTTTAACTAATTGTCAGCATGGGTTTAGGAGGGGGCATTCCACTGTCACAGAGCTGATCACTGTTCATTCCTTTGCGTCAACTCTTGATAAAAACGGACAAATCGACATAATTTTTCTAGACTTCCGAAAAGCCTTCGATACTGTCCCTCACGATAAATTAATTCTGAAACTTGAAAATGCAGGAATTCCAGGATTGTTTATTTCTTGGGTTGCTGCATATTTGTCAAACCGGAATCAGTTCGTAGATATCAATGGTGAAAAATCGGGCTCCCTTCCAGTCACATCGGGTGTGCCGCAGGGCAGTGTCCTCGGCCCTCTTCTCTTTATTATATATATTAACGACATTGTTAACATGGTCGAAGGTGGTGTCCAGATTCGATTGTTCGCTGATGATTGCGTGCTTTTTAAAGATATTAATTCTGTCAATGACCAAATTAGTTTATGTAGTAGTTTAAATAATATTCTTGAATGGTGCATGTACTGGGGAATGACACTAAACACAGACAAAAGCGTACTAATGCGAATGACACACAAGAAATCACCCTTGCTTTATACATATAAATTAGGTTCATCCCCCCTGCATGAAGTAACCCAATATAAGTATTTGGGAGTCACCTTTAACAACACGTTAACATGGAATGACCACATAAGTAATACTTGCACCTCAGCCTTCAGAAAATTATGTCTCCTGAGGCACAAACTTAAAAAAAGCACCTTCCGATGTAAAACTGCTATGTTATAACACCTTAATCAGAACTAGAATATGCATGTATCGTTTGGGATCCGTATACTAAAACTAATATCAATAACCTCGAGAGAGTGCAGCGAAAGGCAGTTAGATTTATATTTAACAAATTCTCAAGACTGGATTCACCCACAGAACTTATGAAAGCTAACCATATTGAACTACTCGAGGTGAGAAGACAGAAGCAGAGACTGGAATTTCTTAAACTACTTTACACGAACAATTCACCACTAGACTCATCTCTATATCTATCACCCCTATTAACCCGAACCACGCGTTACCGTAGACAAAATGCACTAACACCTTACTTCGCGAGAACAAACACATTTAAGAATTCTTTTTTTCCCTCGCACAATAGCAGAATGGAATTGCATAATCGAATCGACACCTTAATGCTGATTATTATTGATCTGTTTTATAGCGTTTCGTCAAACATATTGACTATTTCTGTATTATTGTTTTTGTTTTGTTTTAATTTCCTTTCAATTCTTCTGATTTTTTTTTTGTTCATTGTTTTACCATTTTTGTTCACTGCTGTAACATGCTCACTGTTGTACCATTTTATTGCCCTCCCTGCTTGGACTACGTGTCCGCAGTATTTGATAAATAAATAAAAATAAATAAATAAATAAATCAGTTTGATCGACAGGGCCCGCAGGGCGGCAATTGCCTGTGGCGTCCTGGAGTGAGGACAGCCAGCACTGCTAGATAAGACTTGCGGACTAAGCTGGCCCGTACCACAAACCTTTTTCTGACAATTAATGTTTTCCTTCCTTCCTTCCTTAACTTGATATATCCAAAAATTGGTATGATGAGACATTTCTGCATGACAAACATAAATGACAGGTTGTAATACGAAAATAACGAAGTGCATGTCATGTACAATATGATTTACATGCCACGCTCATGGTGCTCTGACGGCCATTTCGCTGGCTTGATATACACTAAATATTGTATTGCGTGACGTGACTGTATGACGAACACAAATGACAAATGGTAATATGGAAATCGTCAAATGTCATATGCAACATGACTTGCATGTCAAGCTCATGCCACACTCGTGGCCGTTTCGCTAGCTTGATGTACAATTTGGGGTGGCGTGACGTGCCTGTATGAGGAACCTAAATGACAAGTGGTAACATGGCAATCATGACATGTCATGTGCAACATGACTAGCATGCAACGCTCATGGCACGCTCGCGACCGTTTCGCTAGTTTGATATACACCAATTTTGGTACGGAGTGACGTGCCTGTATGATGAACCTAAATGACAAGTGCTAATATGGAAATCATGACATGTCATGTGCAACATTACTTGCATGCAACGATCATGGAACGCTCGCGGCCGTTTCGCTTGCTTGATATACACCAAAATGGGTATTGCTCGACGTGACTGTATGACGAACATAGATGACAGGTCCCAACATCTAAATCATGATATGCATGTTACGTACAGCATGATTTTCTCCATGCTGGCTGCTTCGCATTACATCGGTTCTCACAATGCGTAGAATTTGCCGGTTTTTTCGATTGGAAACTCGCCGAGTGCGACGGATGCGTAGAAACGCTGCGTTGAAGGAACTAAATGTGGATGACATGGTCATGATGCATTTCTTCACTTTACCAAGAGCACTGTGAGAGTACAGGGTTAGATATATAATGCGCGTTTGTAAAGCCTACAAAGAGTGTGGCCGTGGCGCACTGGATGGCGTGCTCGGTATTTGTCGTCGCGGCCCCGGGGATAGTGGGTTCGACTCCTATTGAGAGAACTTTTTTTTTCTCTTTTCACTGCCCCTGTTTATTTTTTCGACGTGGTGGAATACGTGTCTGAAAACATGGTGTACCCTGGAATCAAACAATCTCGTGTTAAAATGGTCCTTAATATACAGGTCATGGATGGCATTGACTTGGCTTAGTAGTTAACTATACCCGACTTTCTGATCTCGTTTGATGTCTGCTCTATGTCTCCGAGTGTCATTATTATAAAGCTTTGGCAAATACTTCAGCGACAAATTCAGATATTTTGATTGGCGCAGACACGAATACTAAGCTCAATGGTTAATACCATCTTGAAGAAATGGCAGTAAAATTCGACAGAAAGGAACTGGATTAAAGGCTGTTTGATTTGCTTCGCGCTACCTAACTAAGCCAACAGTGAAGCCAAGGAAACCATGTGGAACGTTATGTGTACGTTTTATTCAGAAACGGAAAGGAGTGAATGGGAACGAAAAAACAATTGCCAGGGTTTGGAAACGAGCCGACATACATCAGTATACGCATGCGTCGGTGGTGGGCACAGTGTTTACGGTGCGTATGCGGTGCTCAGCTGCTGACGCGAAAGTAGCGGGTTTGACACCAGCTGCCGCTGTCGCATTTGGATGGAGGCGAAATGCTAGCGCGTACTGTGCGATGTCAGGGCCTGTTAAAAAACACCCGTTGGTCCAAATTTAGGGATCCCAACACTAAGTCGTGGTTCACAATCATGTCGTTGTTTCGGCATGGAAAAGCTCATACAATAATTATTCATGAATATTTCAATGGCAGGATGAGTATTTCGTCCGGGTGGTTTCTTTAAGGTTAAACGTTGTTTATTTATTGCACCACTGTAGCTTTTGGGGTGAGAATCACTGTTCTTAGCACTGTAGAAACCTAGGGCGGCACTATATCGATCTGCTGCAGAAAGTCACCACTGCTGCGTCTCCGTGCCGCGTTTGCTTCAATGTTGCGTCTGACGGGCCGAAACACATCGCTTTCTTTCGACATATGGCGCAATCGAGTACTCTTTGAGACCCGTAATAGCTGTATTGGTTTCACTTGTGGCCGTATTGGCCTTATCTTGTGAACAGGGAAATGAATACAGCGTCGCCTACTCTGCGTGGCTACAGAAAACACGAGCGAACCTTGTAAACAAATCTTGTTAAGCCTCCTGCACCACAAATCACTGTGTGTTTAAAAAACCGAGCTATTTCATCGGCAGTACATTGCCAGCGAAGTCTTATTACTCAATAGTACACCAAATACGAGCATTATTTGTGAATGAATGCGTTTAATAATGCAGGCCAACGGCTAGAAAGATTGGAAGTGGACGGCTATCGCTTAAACAGGCACCGCCATCTTGCTTTAAGCAGTGTTGACGGTAACTCGTTACAAGTAACGGCGTTACCGGTAACACGTTACTTTCTTCGGTAACTTTGTAACGCACTCGTTACAACTTAGGAACTGTAACGGGTAACGTACTTACGTTAATATTCTTCGGTAACGTGTGGTGTCACGTTACTCGTTACTTATTCACCTTGTAGAATCCCCTTTCCCAGAGCTCGCCCCGACGGATTCTCTCGGCCTGCCAGGGATTTGTTTGTTTGTGGAAATTGGGGGAGAAATTTCTTAGGACGCGTCAACTCCCTGCGCGGAGGGTTGGGCCATCGCGACACAAAGCTTGAAGAAAGTGGCGGAATCCGCCATGATCAACGGTACGCACATGCTTTTCGCGGAAGTTGGTTGTAGCAGGTGGATTGCTGGCACCTGAGCCTTTCCGTGCCCACAAGACTGGCGAGCCGAAGAGGAAGCACAAGGACTGGTTTAGTCCATACCACGGTGTTAGAATAGGTTAGGTGTACCGACGCTCCTCCTCCGCCGCGCAGCCTCCCCGCCGAACACGGACACGCGCTTCGCATTTTTTCCGACAGGTTGCGTTGGGTGTATTGAGGCTTCGGGTCAGCCGCTTCAACGGGGGCCGCGTCGCTTACAAAGCTGCATTTGCGACAAGTCCTCACCTGCTGGCCGTTCGTTTTTTTGTCACAGTAGCCGCACATATCACTCTGATTTGAAAGTAAATGCACAGCATCAAGAAAATTCAGTGGCGGTAGCCAACAGATGGAAACACATAGCTTCTGCGAACAGCGATAAGAGTTGACAGGTGAACACGAATTTCAAAAATATTTTAGCTCGTGCACAAATAAGGCCACCATGGAAAATTGGGTGAGGCCGCCTGGACGAACTGGGTTAGTAAAAAAGAAAAAGGTATTTCCTGAAAAAGAAAGCGGGGACGAGGGGTGCGGGATGGGGTTGACGTTTGCCTAAATGATGGTTGTCGGAAGAAAGCAACACATTTGACAATGGTAGGTTAGAAATTCCTCTCCTGGGTTGTCGTTGTGCATGCACCATATCGGATGGATTGAAGCAGCCGCCTTTGCTACTGTTACATGTGCTGGCTGGCGCGTGGTAATTAAGGTTAACGTCCATTTAACGACCGATCCATCATATCTCATCATGTTCCATTCCGACTGCCTCTCGTTATTCGTCACAGACATGCCGTTTGTTGCAGTAGCAGAAGTAGAACTTTGTGCCCTGCTCTGGGTGCACAAAGGTGAAATGGTCGTGCTCGTTTCTTTTCAGCGTCCTAACTATTTGCTTTCCAGTTTCTTCCTTCAGGAATGACAGGAATTGAGAATGACACCATATTCCGTGACGTCACTCTCTGACCCGTTAAAACTAACACGCTGATGTGACCGAGGAGGGGTTACAGGCTGCCACCGATGCGCCGGCAAAGGAGAACTCTTGCGAGACTTCTTCCTCACAAAATACACACGTTTGATTTACGTATTTACAGGAGCTTCAACAAACTAGGCGTAGAGACGCACCTTTACATTGGAAGCGCTCACCAGAGACGAGAGGACACCAGCGCACTCTTGATGCTCTCCTTTTATATCGGTCCGTGCACGCGCGTCTCGTGAAGTCTTTTGCGTGGTCTTTTCACAGGACGCGGACAGCGTGTACCAGCAACGCCGATGCGCATTCCCTGCAGCCACGGTGCCTGCAGCGCACAAGGACACCTCTTGCGTACCTGCTGGACGCGGACAGCGTTTGGAAGGTATGCCGATGAGCGTCCCTTGCAGGCCGCCTTGCCGGTTATAACAACGCCAAACCAGACGAGGCCCCTTTCGTGCACATACGTTCGCCTGTCGAAACGCCTAGGCCACGGTGTTGTCGAGGCTGAAGGTGGTGTTTATGGGCTTCACGCCGCATGCCGAACAGTCATGCATAAAACAATACCACACAATCCTCACAGGGCCTTGCGATATCGCTAAACACGCTAAAACACCAAATGTTAGAAGCGTCAGGTTTGCGCTGGGTATAGCCAGGCGGCCACCGTCCCGCGCGCCACCTTTCGGCAAGAAGGGGAAATAGGTCCCCGATTTCTCCTCATTCCAACGCGCCGTCGCTCCACCTGAACTATTCTAACACAGTGTTCCATACCATGTGCTGATTGTGATGCCTCGTACATGGGGGAAGCAAAGAACTTCCCCGAAATGCTGCGACATAAAAACCACGCCCGGAAGTTCGAGTGACAGAGACGAGTGCACTGGCTGAATTTGACAACTTCCGTTCTTTGTTGAATCCTGGCACATCTAGGCGACAGCCGATAACGTCAGCCCGTCTGCAGGTGCGCTGCCGTAGAGCGCCTGCCTCAACCCTGAAAAGAATGCGAGTGGGATGCAAAACGTCGGTATTCACCAGGTTCGTTGCCTTCCCTCTGTTTCAATCAAAGGCCTTTAATACCGCTGAGCTTTAACCGCGGTTAGGCTAACCACGGTTACACTTACACGGCTGACATAACCGCTGTTAGTACCCTAAGTTCCGTGATTATCGCAAACGGGTCATTCAATGAGAGACATGGATCCGAAAATTGATATTTCAGATTTTATTGAGTATTTTATATTGTTTGCACACACCATCCATAAGCCGGAAAAATAACTTGTTTTTTTTTATTAACTGCATAATTTACGAGGAAAAAATATCGAACATATTAAATACGGAGGGACCAATTTCGTCACTTGTCGTTCTCAAAAGTTCACGTCAATATAAAACAAAAATATTACCGTTCCAAATAATATATTTTGTGTATGAAATGAACGCGCAATAAATAGTGCAGTGACATTGTTTGAAACTTGTAGAGCGAAGGGAACTATTTTTTGAAAAATGTCTAAATATGTCACATTTTACGATTGTTTTTACATCTGCCAATTTTTTTCCTCCTAAGCCAATGCAGACAGCATTTCGAAAGTTGATGATTGAGATTATAATTTGTTCAATAGATTCTTTAAGTATTGCAGTTGTAGGGCACATACGCACATTTTTATATTGATTGAATATGCGACGTGGCTCCAACATGGCAGCTTAGATGACGTCAAGACAGCGTAATCCCGCGGCGATTAACCTACTTCAGCGTGATAACGACGTCGCTGAAACGTCATTTAGTCACTGTGCATCAGTAACGGAGGAACCAGCATGCGATGTACTGAGAGCACTAACGTCACATCACGAAAGTCGCGTCCCACCATGTTCATGGTGCTGGAAGGAGGCTGTTTCATCGACGTCAGTGCAAGCCATGAGTTTCCTCAAACTCTCAATTTCGGTGTGAAGTAACCCTGTTGAAAAACCAATATTGTCACGTGGTCGTGACGTTGACGAAGGCAGTAGGCAGTAGTCCAAGATGAAACACTTTTATTTGGGCCCCTCTGAAAAAGCATCGTCCCGATGCTTAAAACAGAACACGGGGGGGGAGGTGGCCAATGCATGCAACAATAAATAACAGCAATAAAGAAAGTACTATAATAAAGCAAAAAGTACAGTCCTCAAATTCACTAACGCGCGTAATATGGTTTCAGGCGCACGACATGGACGACTTCAGGTCGCGCACGGCGCCGCTGAGAGTTCGTAATGCCGTCAGGGACAACCTCGTAGTCGAGTGCGCCGAGGCGTCGAAGTACCCTGTACGGTCCAAAGTATCGTCGAAGAAGCTTCTCACTGAGTCCCCGTCGGCGTATTGGCGTCCACACCCATACACGGTCACCGGTTTGGTATTCCGTGTGGCGTCGTCGAAGGTTGTAGCGGCGACTGTCAGTCCTCTGCTGGTTTTTGATCCGTAGGCGGGCGAGCTGTCGTGCTTCTTCGGCGCGCTGTAGGTAGGTGGTCACGTCGATGTTTTCCTCGTCGGTCACGTTTGGTAACATGGCGTCGAGCGTCGTTGCCGGGCTCCGTCCGTAGACCAACATGTATGGCGTCAACTGCGTCGTTTCTTGTACAGCCGTGTTGTACGCGAAGGTCACGTACGGAAGGATGGCGTCCCACGTCTTGTGTTCGACGTCGACGTACATGGCCAGCATGTCGGCAATGGTCTTATTTAGACGCTCGGTCAGGCCGTTGGTCTGTGGGTGGTACGCGGTGGTCCGGCGGTGGCTTGTGTGGCTGTATCCCAAGATCGCCTGAGTTAGGTCCGCGGTAAATGCCGTACCTCTGTCAGTAATGAGGACCTCTGGGGCGCCATGACGCAGGACGATGTTCTCGACGAAGAACTTTGCTACCTCGGCGGCGCTGCCTGTGGGCAGGGCCCTCGTCTCGGCGTAGCGGGTGAGGTAGTCAGTAGCTACGACGATCCATTTATTTCCGGAATTCGACGTCGGGAAGGGCCCCAGTAAGTCCATGCCGATTTGTTGGAACGGCCGGCGAGGTGGCTCGATGGGCTGCAGAAGTCCAGCTGGCCTAGTCGGAGGTGTCTTCCGTCGCTGACAATCTCGGCAAGTCTTTACGTAGTGGGTGACGTCGACAGTGAGGCGAGGCCAGTAATACCTTTCTTGTATCCTCGCTAGCGTGCGGGAAAGTCCAAGGTGTCCAGCAGTCGGGTCGTCATGGAGAGCGTCCAGAACTTCTGGACGTAACGCGGAAGGTACTACGAGGAGGTAGTTGGCCCGAAGTGGCGAGAAGTTTTTCTTTAGGAGAACGCCGTTCCGCAAGAAAAACGATTCCAGTCCTCGTCTGAACACCTTTGGAACAACGGTGGTCTTGCCCTCGAGGTATTCCACAAGCCCCTTGAGTTACGGATCGGTTCGCTGTCGTTCGGCGAAGTCATCAGCGCTTAAGGCTCCCAAGAAGTAGTCGTCGTCCTGGTCTTCCTGGGGTGGCGGCTCGATGGGGGCGCGAGACAGGCAGTCGGCGTCAGAGTGCTTTCGTCCGGACTTGTAAACGACGGTAATGTCGAATTCTTGAAGTCTTAGACTCCATCTTGCGAGACGACCTGAAGGGTCCTTCAAGTTAGCTAGCCAACACAAGGCGTGGTGGTCGCTCACGACTTTGAAGGGCCTCCCGTAGAGATAGGGGCGAAACTTTGACGTAGCCCAGATGATGGCGAGGCACTCCTTTTCTGTTGTGGAATAGTTGGCCTCTGCCCTGGATAGCGACCGGCTAGCATAACTGATGACCCTCTCCAGTCCGTCCGTCCTCTGCACAAGGACGGCGCCGAGTCCCACGCTGCTTGCGTCGGTGTGCACTTCTGTTTCGGCGTGTTCGTCGAAATGCGCAACTAACGGAGGCGTTTGCAGGCGTCGTTTTAGTTCTTGAAATGCTTCCTCTTGCGGCGTTTGCCACTTGAACTCGACGTCGGCTCTGGTCAGGTTAGTGAGTGGCTCGGCTATGCGGGCAAAGTTCTTGACGAACCGCCTGTCGTAGGCGCACAGGCCGAGAAATCGACGCACGGCCTTCTTGTGGGCAGGTGGCGGGAACGTAGCGATGGCGGCTGTCTTCTGAGGGTCAGGGCGTACTCCGGACTTGCTGATCACGTGACCCAAGAACAAGAGCTCCTCGTATGCGAAGCGGCACTTTTCAGGCTTCAAGGTGAGGCCGGAGGTCTTGATTGCTTGAAGTACTGCGGCAAGTCGCCGGAGGTGTTCGTCGAAGTTTGAAGCAAACACAATGACGTCGTCCAGGTACACCAGGCAAGTCTGTCACTTCAATCCTGCCAGTACTGTATCCATAACCCGTTGGAAAGTCGCAGGCGCCGAGCAAAGACCGAAGGGCATGACCTTGAACTCGAAGAGTCCGTCTGGTGTTATAAACGCGGTCTTCTCTCGGTCTCTTTCGTCGACTTCAATTTGCCAATAGCCGGTCTTGAGGTCCATCGACGAAAAGTACCTCGCGTTGTGAAGTCGATCCAGGGTGTCGTCAATCCGTGGGAGAGGGTACACGTCCTTCTTCGTTATTTTGTTCAGGCGGCGATAGTCGACGCAGAAGCGTAGGGTTCCGTCCTTTTTCTTCACTAACACCACGGGTGACGCCCACGGGCTCTTTGAAGGCTGGATGATGTCGTCGCGTAGCATTTCCTCGACTTGTTTCTTTATGGCCTCGCGTTCTCGCGTCGAAACTCTGTACGGGCTCTGACGTAGTGGCCTGGCACTTTCCTCTGTTATGATGCGGTGTTGTGCGACTGGGGTCTGTCGAACTCTTGACGACGACGAAAAGCAGTCCCTGTATTGGAACAGCAGGGTTTTGAGCTGTTCTTGTTTATGCGTCGGAAGGCTCGGATTGATGTGGAAAGCTAGTTCATGGGCTTGGTTCGTCGTAGCATGTTCGGTAGGCTCGGCGAGGGCGAGAGCGTTGCTGGCTTCCACAATTTCTTCGATGTAGGCGACCGTCGTGCCTTTGCTCACGTGCTTGTATTCGTTGCTGAAGTTCGTAAGCATCACTGTTGCTTTCCCTTCACGCAACTCGGCGACGCCTCGCGCGACGCAAATATGACGGTTTACAAGCAGGTGCTGTGCACCCTCGATAACGCCTTCGAAATCTGCGGGTTTTTCGGTGCCGACGGAAATGATGACGCTGGAGAGAGGCGGAACGGTGACGTGCTCTTCTATCACGTTCAATGCATGGATCCCTGGCGTCGTCTGGGTGGCAGCGCTTTTTGCGAGGTTAGTGTTATCGACTCAGACCTTAGGTCGATGACGGCGCCGTGTTTGCATAGGAAGTCCATCCCAAGTATCACATCCCTGGAGCAGTGCTGTAGGATTAGAAAGCTGGCGGGATAAGTCCGGTTATTGATGGTGACTCTTGCTGTGCAAACACCGGCCGGCGTTATTAGATGACCCCCAGCGGTCCGGATTTCAGGGCCTTGCCAAGCAGTCTTCACTTTCTTCAACTTCGTCGCGAAAGGCCCACTGACGACGGAATAGTCCGCTCCAGTGTCGACGAGAGCGGTGACGTTGTGGCCGTCGAATATTACGTCGAGGTCGCTGGTTCGTCGTCGTGCGTTGCGGTTGGGACGCGGCATTGGATCACGGCTACGTCGATTCGTTGCGCTGCTTCTTTGTTGCGTCGTCACGTCTTTGTCGGTCCGCGACGTTTCGTCGGCAGGGCTACGTCTGCTTCGCGTCATGTTCTGCAGGTTTCGTCGCGTTGTCGTCGTCGTCGGCCGCGGAGGATCTTCGGCATTTCGTCGTACAGCAACCGCACCTCCATCGGTTGCTGCCCCTAGTTTCCCGGATACGGGCTAGGCGACCGGCCCCGGTTTGGGCCAGTGTAGTGCCGGCGGTGCGGTGACATGTAGCGGCCAGGCGACGGCGAGCGGGATGGTCGTCGGGGTGTCCACTGAGCTCCTGCGAGATAGTCGGCGATGTCTCGTGGTCGTTCACCCCGCTGTGGACGAGGCGCGTTGACGGCAAAGCCTCGTAATCCCATCTCACGGTACTGGCATCGGCGGTACGTGTGGCCGGCTTCTCCGCAGTGGTAGCAGAGGGGACGGTGGTCGGGGGCTCGCCAGATGTCGGTCTTCCTCGGTGTGTACCGTTGGCCGGCAGGCGGGCGAGATGGCGGCGGTGGGGGCGGCGTCTGGCGGCGGTACTGCGGCGGCGCGGTGTCTTGACGTGGGCGTGGAGCGGGAGCGTAGCGTCGGGCAGCAGCGGCGTAGGTCATGGCTTGCGGCAGAGGCTGTTGCGGTTCAGGGGTACCCAACGATTGCTGGATTTCCTCTCGAACAATATCTGCGATCGAGGAAACCTGCGGCTGGGATGACGGGAACATTCGACGAAGCTCCTCGCGCACTACGGCCCTTATGGTCTCGCGCAGGTCGTCTGAGCAGAGGGATTGAATGTCAGCGTAGGCTGGCGTCGAGCGGCGATTGAATTGCCGGGTGCGCATCTCCAGCGTCTTTTCAATCGTCGTCGCTTCGGAGATGAATTCCTGGACAGTGCTCGGTGGGTTCCGCATCAGACCCGCGAACAGCTCCTGCTTTACTCCTCGCATGAGGAAGCGAACTTTTTTGTCTTCCGGCATTTCGGGGTCGGCGTGGCGGAAGAGTCTGGTCATCTCTTCTGTGAAGAGCACCACGTTTTCGTTTGGGAGCTGCGAGCGGGTTTCAAGCAGCGCTTCGGCCCTCTCCTTGCGGATGACGCTCGTGAATGTAGCCAGGAACCTTGTGCGAAAGGTGTCCCACGTTGTCAGGGTTCGCTCTTGGTTCTCGAACCAGGTGCGGGCGGCGTCTTGCAAGGCGAAGTACACATGACGAAGCTTGTCTTCGCTGGTCCACGCATTGAAAGCGGCGACTCGGTCGTACGCTTCGAGCCAGCTCTCCGGGTCTTCAAGTGCTGAACCACGGAAGGTAGGCGGCTCCTTGGGTTGCCGGAGCAGGATAGGTGCAGGCGGCACAGGGGCTGTCATCGTCGCTGCGGTCGAGGTCGGGGTCTTGTTCCGCCGGGTCTTGTCAGGTAAAGGCCCGTACTCTGGCCGCAGACCTTGTTGTCTTCGGCTTTATCGCTGCTCAGGGTTGCCGTCGATGTCTTCCTCGCGACTTGGGCTCGGTTCACGGCTTGACGGGGGCGTCCGGAACATGAAGGAACAGCACCTCCACCAGATGTCACGTGGTCGTGACGTTGACGAAGGCAGTAGGCAGTAGTCCAAGATGAAACACTTTATTTGGGCCGAACTTGTGGCCGGTAAACTGAAGGTGAGATTACAGCAATAAACGCTGAGACTGATAGCGGCGAACAGAGCGTCGGCCGTCGATGAACTGAACATCGTTGGAGCGCGCCGGCTTTTATGCATCACGCGTCGAACATTCTAGCCTTATCACTGGTCATCGCGTACGCTCTGGAATAATCTCGAGTGGTCGCGTCTTGCGCGCAATCTTAACAAAACGATCTACAATGATCGCGAAGCTTCTAGAACAATGAGGCGCGGTTTGCGCTGAGCATTGCTGACAGCCTTTGAGGGCGAAAACCGAATAGAGCAAAGTGAAAATAAGAAACGCGCGTGGCAATATTAAAAATACCCCCATCGTCGTTTTTTGCTAAAATCGCGCAAAGAGACAATCGAGGACCATGTATAAGGAATATATACATAAAAAATACATGTGTGCATTATTTTGTTTGCAGCGACAATATTCAGGGTCTGCGTTGGCCTAGAAGCAAACAATAGGAAAATACAGAAACTTTGATAAAATAATGCATAGTTGGTCATTTTTCAAAAATACACAAAAAGCTTGTCGGACGCTTGGGCTACGCTTTCAAGAGCAGACCGCGACAGCATAATCGGGCTCCGTGCGCATCGCCTTCTCAAGTGCCAGCTTAGCTTCGGTTCTCGGTGCATGCCTAAACCGTGCCGCAAGAAAACTAACATCTGTGTGAGTAACATTGGCCGTTTCAAGCGGTGACCCCACTTGAGAAACAGAAATGAGCACCGCTTTCTTCCTTCCTCAGAACCACTACTACTACTTCTGCTTTGGAATTTTCTCTTTAACTACACCCTGCTGCAGAGGCGTAGAAGTACTGTCTCGTACCACGAAAGCTGCCGACCACATGATGAGCATGTAATTTCATCAGCTTGCTCTACTGAGCTAACTGAGCCCGTGCAGCAATGTCAAACTGCGTTCGCGTTAACTGCGGTAAATGCTGTAAACGAGGCTGTTGAATCTGTCGGTGTGACAAGTATTACTCGCATTTGGCCTCTGGTGGCTGAGAGCTGCGGGCTAAAAATGACAAAGCTTTCAAGAGGCCTTGTCCGCTTCGCTTACACGTATAGTCGAATTTCCGAAAGCAAGAGCCGGCTCAGGGACAAAAGGAAACACGCTCTTCAATTAAAAATAAATGAAAATAACTTGCGAGGAGGGAGACACGTGCGCGGGATTTTGCTTCTTTCTATCTGCAACGGCAGCTACGTCTCTGGTTATTGAACTCCTGAGCGAGAGAGGCTGATTTGAACACCTTCACGTAAGCGCTCGCATTTTTCCGGTAATTATACGGGTCAAGGTGAACAAGAATGTCTATGCACAAATATTTACTTCCGCGACTACGCTATTAAGGGATTTTTTAATTACTACAAAATTGCGCATATATTTTGCTAGCATAGATGCACGCCGTCATAGCTGCTGTATATTTGTTGGGAGTTCAATGGTGCATTCTCTGCGATGATTGAATATCATATTGTGTATAACGTCGCATTGAGAAAAATGGCTTCAACATGTGCCACACAATCGGAAGCCATCGCATGTAACGTGCATAAGCGCTAGCTGTTGCCCCAGTTGGTGCATCGTCAACTGTAGGTTCCAGCGTTCTTTGAAGTTCATGGCATCTAACTTTACAGGCAATTTTGAGCCCCTATAATATTGCTAAAATCCAGTACATATGTGCAAATAATTCTCGTTCAATACGCATTATGGGAAAAATCGTTTTTTCTTCGATTTAGGAGTTTTATGTGGAACATAAATGTAAGATAAAGAAACTTTTTTCGTAGGTTCCTGCAGCACAGACACATTGATTAAAATTTATGATAGCTGAGTAACGCAGGGTAACGTCCGTTATTTTTTTTTCGGTAATGGTAACGGTAGCGCGTTACATTTTTAACACGAAAGTGTTTTATGCCGGGGTCCACCAATATATCAGTGACGTATTCCATCACGGAAATGACGTCGACAAAATACACATGATCAGAAGACAAAGAAAAAACGGTTCCGTAAACGGGAGTCCAACCTATGACCTCTTGGTCCGCGACAAGTGATGCCGGGCACGCTATCCACTACGCCACGGTCACATATCTGCAGGCTGTACAAACGTGCCTTTTATATCTACCACTGTCCTCTCACACTGCTCTTGCTTAAATGAAGTAATGCATTATGACCGTGCAATCCACGATTATTTCCTTCAAAGCGTCATGTCTACGCGTCCGTCCCATTTGGCGTGTTTCGAATAGGAAAAGTGCAACTCTGTCGACGAATTAACACATTGCCAGGTGCCGTCGTTACCCCCAGCGTGGGCCTCGCTTATAGCATCCATCCATACCGAAGAAAGCTCTGCGAAGCGCTAGTGCTTCGCGTGCGCCATATCGCGTGGCCGTGACTCCGCGTTCCCAACTTTCGCTCGCCCCGCGAAAAATCACAGCCGGCCACATACACGACGCGTGTTGCGTTTCCCTCTGGTCGGGCAGTGGTGTTCAAAAAATTGGGGGACCCCTAAGCTTCGCCTTTAAGAGTTGAACGCGATAGCGATATCCTGTCCCTAGTTCGTACTTCGACCACTCAGTGCAGACTTTTCACTGTATGATGTTACTCGAGAAGTTTACAATGTGGATTACAACAATGTAATCGATAAGGACATGTTTCACTTTCGTGTTATACCGATTCCTATGACGGAGGGATCAACCATGTTTTTTTTTTGTTTTTTGTTTTTTTTGGGGGGGGGGGGAGGTGACGAAGGTCGGTAACTCGTTTTTTTTTTTTGTTAGTGTAACGAGTAATGTATTTAGTTACTTTCTTTCAGTATAACGCATAAAACACTGGCCTTACGTACCCCCCCCTAAAAGCTCCTTTTGCAGGGGCTTTTGCGTAGTGCCTTAAGGATGCAAGTTAAGAGCCGAGACCAAAATTCCCTTAAAGGCTCAAACCCGTTTGCTGTGTGGGACACCCAATATGGGACGAAATCGGTCTTTTAAATTGTTTTTAAAAATGTTGGCCACGCCCACATTGTAATTGAGGCTGAAACACGAGCACTGCGACAACAACAAAAAAAAAAAGGAACAGTCTGCGGGCGGGAGTCGAGCCCACCACATCGACGCACTATACATCCGGAGTCTGACACGCTGCCCGCTACGCCACAACTTAAAAAGCACAGTGCATGTGTTTTTTTTTCATGGTACAACAATTCCAGTATCCAATATTAATATTTTCTCGCTTAGAAACGAAGATTTTAGTCTCTTCGTGCTCGCGCCAATCTAACAGGAGATTGTTCGTTTCTTTGTTATAGGCTGCCTTCGATGAGAATGTCTATTTTTCACGTTTTGCCGCAAAACGTATTAGCGCGACCGCAGATGTGTTGCGGCAATCGCACTGACTCGCTAAGCGGTTAGTGATACCTATGTAGAAAACGTCGTGCATCTTAACCGAACACTGTAGCTTTCGTCGCCCGTTTGGAAATACCTTCTGCCCTTGTTTACGTTTTTTGTACTACAGCCGCAGTAGTTCACTCTAGCCGAAACGACGTAAGGCTCAGGGCCGTACTTCGTGAATGACGGTCGATGTGACGATCGTGGATATTCAGTTAGGAAGAGTCTAATAACCGTTAAAATGTAGTTTCGATCATACCGGACCCAAGCGAGGTCATATTTGCACTTTCGACTGCCCAAATCAGAAGCTAAAAAATTGAAGTACACTTCGTACATTCCGATGTGTGTTCGGCGAAACTTGTGGCCATTCGACTGACTATGCCATGTCTTTTTTTTTTCTTTTACACTCTCACAAACGGAATGAGTGTGTGTTTTCTTTTTTATTTTTTTTTACCGCGAATCGCAGCGAGACGCGAGACTAATCTGCCTCCGTTCGCATGCGTTCGTATTTTCTCGCGCTTTGCGCATCGTGCAAACGCCATCCGCGTTCCAGCGCTTAAATTGACGGACACTTTGTAAATTCCAAAGTGTGTTCCGCGAACGTCTGTGTCCATTGAGACGGGGTCGGTCAGAATGGAACGCGATGCGCGCGTCTCCCTCCTTGTATGATTGGAAACGCTGGGCACAGCGACGCTACGCAAGCAAAGCGCGAGCGCTGTAGCCCCTTCAGGCGCGCATTATGATGCGCGGTCCGGAAATGTATAAATTTCACACAACATAATTCTAAGGCACTCGTTATGGCAATCCAAGAAGGGAAACGAAGAAATATGTTGTTTTTTGCTAGCTTTGCTAATAATCTTAATTAGCGTATAATTAAATATTTAATTATTCTGCAAGCACTCATGTACGATATTTACATGAAAAGAAGGTAATCTTAGGCTCAAAATGCACACGCAGTTCGTTTTTGGCTATGTTAATTTCGAGCAAAGAAAAATTAATACTTCAGAAGTTGGTTCTGGAACGCGGCACGTCCAGTGACTAGTCAAACATCGTAGTGCCTTCAAAAAAGTGATTGGCTGCAGTGGTATGCAGCACATGGGGGTTAAGTCAAGACGCGTTGACTATGCAGAAGGTTCAATTATTCCTATGCGCAATGTATCTTGCCCTTTCTTTCCCACTAGTCCAAGGAACTGGCAAAAGAAGTCGCGTCCACATATGTGGACGCTGCGCCTGAAGGGGGGTAGAGTCCGACGCGACCGGCTTCCGTTTGCGCACCCCGGCGGCGACCTGGCACCGTGCCAGGGCTCGGACGGACGGACGGGCGGACACGGATGGACGGACATGGACGGACGGATGGATGGACGGACGTGAGCATGAGACATTAAAGGCTTTCGCCTTAAAAACGCCGAGATTGGGCGTGGCAGCGGCTAACTGCTGCCGGTGACAAGCGGCTTTCGGCGGTACGAGCCGGTACTGTTAACTGATAGAGTAGGTTGATCTTCATTATCAGTCTAATACTACTGTCATACGTTGTTGCGAATGATCAGTTTTTTTCGGTGCGGTTTATAAACTACATTAACGACACTCGATCACACTTCAGGGAAAGCGCACACGCGCTCGCTTGACGGATGATTGCTTTAGCGTACACGCACAGTCGTCGCCTAACTAAACCTAAAGCTATATATGTGAAGCACGCATAATAGAATAACATATCGAAAATATTCGATAAATTTTATGCTTGACATATCGCGATCCATTATGAAGTCGTATAGAAAGTCCACTGAACACGCCCAGTTTCTTCCAATGAGCCTCCAGTGTTCCCATGTAGTGTGCGGGCAGACACTGTACAGCGTGACCAGTGTCTCCCAGCGCACTGGGCGACACTGGTCAAGCGGTACAGTGTGTCCCAGTGGCTCCCAGTGCGCTGTAGTACACTGGGACGCACTGTACAGTGTTTCCAATGTCACCCAGCGCGCTGAAACGCACTGGGAGACACTGGCAACGCTGTTTCTTCGATAAGGGAATAGCGTTCTGTAATATTGAACAAGTCGTTTTAATCCTAAAGGGTCTTATGTACGCATATCCATCACCCTTGTTACCCTCTACTCTCTGGAGCTCATTTTCCCCCTTGATAACGCGTAAGAGAACTGCATTCAGATAGGAAAGTTGTTGTCTTGCGTTATGCAGTAAAATTGGATCGACCCACGCATACGATGTCATAAACAGAATAACACTTCATAGCGCAAAACTAAAAAAAATGCGCTCATGTATACAAATGCCCTCATAATAAAAGTCACCGAAAAAGCTTTTTGCTTGGCTGTGGCCGACAATTGGCGCGGTCCTAACAAACTTTGCTAAAGCAGACAACCGTTCTACGTTTTTCGATGTGTTCGGTTTTAGAAAAATAATGTTCCCCTGTGCTTCATGTGCTCTCTCGAAAATTCGGTTCGGTGGCTTCAGGGTGAGTCCGGAGGACTTTATTGCTTGAAGTACAGCCTGAAGGCGCCGGAGATGTTCGTCGAAGTTTGATGAAAACACAACGACGTCGTCCAAGTACACAAGGCAGGTCTGCCACTTCAAGCCGGCCAGTTCAGTGTCCATAACACGTTGGAACGTCGCAGGTGCCGAGCAAAGACCGAAGGGCATGACCTTGAACTCGAAGAGGCCGTCTGGTGTGATAAAGGCAGTCTTCTCTCGGTCTCTCTCGTCGACCTCGATTTGTCAATAGCCGGTCTTGAGGTCCATCGACGAAAAGTACTGCGCGCTGTGGAGTCGATCCAGGGCGTCGTCTATACGTGGGAGAGGATACACGTCCTTCTTCGTGATCTTGTTCAGGCGGCGAGAATCGACGCAGAAACGCAGGGTTCCGTCCTTCTTCACTAACACCATGGGTGACGCCCAAGGGCTCTTGGAAGGCTGGATGATGTCGTCGCGTAGCATTTCGTCGACTTGTTGCTTTACGGCGTCGCGTTCTCGCGTTGAAACTCGGTACGGGCTCTGGTGGAGTGGTCTCGCATTTTCCTCTGTTATGATGCGGTGTTTCGCGATTGGGGTCTGTCGAATTCTTGACGACGACGAGAAGCAGTCCTTGAATTGCAAGAACAGACTTTTGAGCTGGTCTTGCTTGTGCTTCAGGAGGCTCGGGTTGATGTTACAACCCGAGCCTGCCAAGCCTCCCGTTCTTGTGCTTCGGGAGGCTCGGGTTGATACCCAGCACCTCCACCAGATGTCACGTGGTCGTGACGACGACGAAGTCAACAGTCGGCGAGTTAAAGAAGAAACTCTTTATTTTGGCCGAACTTGTGGCCGGGCAACTGAAGGTCAGACTACAGCAATACACGCTGGCACTGAGAGCGGCGAACACAGCGTCGGCCGTCGATAATCTGAACATCGTTGGAGCGCGCCGGCTTTTATGCATCACGCGTCGAACATTCTAGCCTTGTCACTGGTCATCGCGCACGCTCTGGAATAATCTCGAGTGGTCGCGTCTTGCGCGCAATCTTAACAAAACGATCTACAATAATCGCGAAGGTTCGAGAACAATAAGGCGTGGTTTGAGCTGAGCTTTGCTGACGGTCTTTGTGGGCGAAAACCGAATACAAC
>JALIZH010017703.1:0-93213 GCA_030522465.1 Rhipicephalus appendiculatus
AGTCGTCACGGACACTACCATTCCTCCTTTTTCTTCACCTCTTGTCGCCATCTCTTGCGCTTCGTTTTCCGACTCTACAGTTCTTTTCACCCCGTCTAAGCTTGCTAGTCACCGTCACCCCTTGTTACTTCCTTTTGCCCTCCTTACCATTCGACAGGGGTGTCAGCGCACTTTATGTTTCCAACATGTTTCCTTGTCCAGCTAACCTGCACCACGACGGGTGCCTTGGTCATGCTGAGGACCTCGAACCCAAGCTTTGTCTATCGTTGACGTTCTCCCTGCGCAGCCATCTCGTGACCAACCGTTTTCTCAATGTATTGACCCAAACCTCACTTCCAGTCAGCACACCCAGTTGGTCGCACTCCTCGACCGCTATCGTACGTCATTCGACCTCCAACAAGCTCGTTTAGGCCGCACTTCCACCGTTGTCCACTACATCGACACCGGAAACCACGCGCCATTGCGTCAACGGCCGTATCGTGTGTTCGCGACGGGAGCGCCGAGTCATCGACGAGCACGTAGGAGACATGCTCAAACGTGGCGTGATACAACCTTCGCACAGTCCCTGGGCCTCTCCTGTAGTGTTGGTAAAAAAGAAGGATGGCACCATTCGCTTTTGTGTGGACTACCGTCGACTCAACAAGATAACCCGTAAGGATGTTTACCCGCTTCCCCGTATTGACGACGCGATAGACTGCCTTCAAGGCGCCGAAATTTTTCTCGTCCCTCGACTTACGATGCGGCTACTGGCAGGTCCCGGTGGCTGAAGCAGACCGCCCGAAGACTGCCTTCATCACCCCCCTGACGGTCTCTATGAGTTTACCATCATGCCTTTCGGCCTGTGCAATGCGCGTGCCACATTTGAAAGAATGGTGGATAACATCTTGCGAGGACTCAAATGGCAGATATGCCTTTGCTATCTGGACGATATTGTCATCTTTTCACCGGACTTTCCTTCCCACCTTCTTCGCCTCGAACGCGTCCTCACATCCATCGCTAACGCCGGCCTCCAGCTCAACTTGAAGAAATGTCGCTTTGCGCCCGGCAGCTGATCATCCTCGGCCATGTCGTGTCAAAAGACGGGGTACTCCCTGACCCGTCGAAACTACAAGCTGTCGCTGAATTCCCCCGGCCAAACACCTTGAAAGAGCTTCGCAGCTTTATCGGGTTATGTTCATACTTTCGCCGCTTCATCCGCAACTTCGCCACCGTCACACCCTTTGATACAGCTCCTACGTGCTCACCACAAGCTTTCGACCTGGTCACCAGATTGTGATGCCGCGTTTACAACGCTGCGTCGTCTTCTCACCTCTCCTCCGATCCTGCGGCATTTCGACCCAAGCGCTCCGACAGAAATACACACGGACGCCAGTGGTGTTGGCCTTGGAGCCGTTCTTGCTCAACGAAAGGCTGGCTTCGATGAGTACGTCATCGCTTTCGCCAGTCGCGCACTCACGAAGGCTGAAGCTAACTACTCCGTAACAGAAAAGGACTGCTTGGCGATAATTTCGGCTATAACCAAATTTCGACTATACCTCTACGGCCGCCCATTCGACGTGATAACCGACCACCATTCCCTGTGCTGGCTTTCTTCCTTGAAAGAGCCTTCGGGTCGTCTAGCTCGATGGGCGCTTCGGCTACAAGAGGTCAACATTCGTGTACTCTACCGTTCCGGCAGGAAACACTCCGACGCAGACGCTTTGTCACGCTCCCCATTACATGGCGAGACTAATTCCCCGAACGTCCCGTTATCCGAGTCCGCCCTCTCTACTACGAACATGGTTTTGGAGCAGAAGAAAGACCCATGGATTGTTTCTATGTTCAACTTCTTGAAACAGCCATCGACACCTCCTGCCAGCCGGGCATTGCGTCGCCAAGCACACAACTTCTCCATTCGCGATAGGCTGTTATACCGCCGTAACTACCACTCTGAAGGCCGAAAATGGTTGCTTGTGGTCCCTCGGCATCTCCGCTCGGACATCTGTGCGGCGTTTCACGATGACCCACAGTGCGCGCATGCAGGCGTCCTGAAGACTTTCGCACGCCTACGCCTTCGCTATTACTGGCGCGGGATGTACCACTTCGTCCGTCAATATGTACACTCTTGCCTCGCTTGCGAATGTCGCAAGGATGTTCCACGCCGTTCAGCTGCCCCACTGCAACCTTTGCCCTGCCCAAGCCATGCATTTGATCGCGTAGGAATCGATCTTTATGGTCCACTACCAAGCACTCCCGACGGCAGTAGATGGGTAATCGTGGCCATCGACCATCTTACACGTTATGCGGAAACTTCACCTTTGCCTAGCGCTACCGCACGCGATGTTGCCTCGTTTATCCTGCACCACATTATACTTCGCCATGGTGCCCCAAGAGAATTACTCAGCGACCGAGGCCGCGTATTTCTCTCCGACGTCATAGAAGCTCTTCTCGAAAAATGTCGTGTAATTCACCGCACAACAACCGCGTATCACCCACACACTAATGGGATTATTGAACGTTTCAATCGCACTCTTGGTGACATGTTGGCCATGTATGTCGCATCTGACCACAGCACTTGGGATCATGTTCTCCCATTTGTGACTTATGCTTATAACACTGCCACGCAGGCCAGCACAGGGTTTTCCCCGTTTTTCCTACTTTATGGGCGCGAGCCATTCTCCACAATGGACACCATTCTTCCGTATAGCGCTGATGCCACGGAATCTACACCCCCTTTCTGAAGCTGCAGGACACGTAGAAGAGTGCCGAAAGCTCTCCCGCATATTGACATCTGAGGACCAGCAACGTCAGAAGCTCCGCCGAGATCCTGCCGTCGCGCCTGCATCGTATGATCCTGGCTCCCTAGTGTGGCTTTGGGTGCCTGCCACAAGCCCAGGATTGTCACCGAAATTTGTTTCGAAGTACCAGGGTCCCTACCGTGTGGTAAAGCAGACGTCTCCCGTGAATTATATCGTGGAGCCCCTTGAACCACCTTTGGAGAAGCGCCGCCGGCAGCGCGAAATTGTGCATGTCGAACGTTTAAAGCGTTACTACGATCCGCCTGTGCTCTCCTACCAATAAGTCGCCGGGACGGCTTCTTTCTTTCCGGGTGGATAATTGTACTGGACCGTAATGGGCAGTGTGGTGGGGCTTAGAAAGAAGAGGACAACTGGTCTGTCACAAAAGCCTTTGTTCCGGTGCTGTCCCCTGTGTTCTCGCTGCTCCGCTCTACCATCTGAGGGCTTGCTTACCTAGAACGTCTCTTGACAATACAACTTTTCTTTCCCCACATGTCGGAGTCTTCTGTCTACTGCTTTTGTTTTAGCATGGAGTTGTTCTCTTTGTAGCGGAGGTGATGACAGTGCATCACACTTAAGATAGCCCAAAAGTGAAGCATAGTGTCGTCTGCAGGGACCTCCCTCGCAGAGAAGATGAGCCTTAGTGAGCCTAGCATTCAGAAGAAGTGTGGCTTCACTGACTTCGCATTCGGTTCGCACTTAGGCATTCGATGATAGTATCCAATGGTCACAGCACTCTGCATCATACTCCTTTTGCAAAGTTTTTAAAACTGCATAGAACAAGCGCTTTTGTGCCTTCTCAGGGCTCCCAATTATTCTATGGGTTGCCTCCCGACTAGCAAAGTGCGATCCATTGAATATTTGCCCTTTCCTTATGTTATTTTAGACACGCAGCAACCTTATTTGCTTACCTGTAATAACATTTGGTTCTGCCAACAAATTGTGATTAAGGGCAACCCTTAGGTAATAATAAAAAAGAACACACCATGTATGCTTGTGCCGTACCACCCTCTTCATCAGTGTAATAGCATTACTGGCGCCTTTAGGTCCGTGGCCAAGTGTGAAGGAGAAGTTTGTGCACTAACACCGTGTGCAAATGTTAATGTAACGAAAGCTGAATCTCTTTGTAAACAGGAATGGCGTTATGAACCTATCTAACCAGTACCCACCCTGTAGACGCAAGGTTGAGAAGGTGCATGGACAGCCCAGTACCACATTCAGTAACATAGCAGCACTATTAGAGTTCGTGCGCCAAATGGGGCGAAGAAGACATGTTGTGAAAAGTTGTTCTAGCCAGCCCGATATGAGAAAAAAGCCCACCAGAGCACAGAAGCACGCAGCCCACAGGCACAGGCGACGTCTATGCCAGTTTCATTCGACCGCTCAACACTTCATACCACTCGACCAAAACCGCCTCTATCAAGGAACCGGTCCCGGCTGTGATGCAGTGAGGCGGGGGATACCAGTGACGTTTCTACAGTGCCGATTGAAGCGCCACAACTGCAGCGACACAACTGTTGTGCAAGGTAATTGCCAGAATGTGAAGCGTGTGTTGTAGGTATGAAGTCAAGCTTTGTAGAAACATGGTGGGACTAGAGATGCTCGCGGGTGTCCGTATGCTCGCGCGTCTCTCCAATGAACGGCCTAAAAGCTCGCTTGGCAGAATCAGGCTGGTGCTCGCGGCATGTTATGGACGTTTAGTATCTAGCACCGCTGGATGCAGAATAGTCATTAGGAAAAGCTGGAGGTCGACGAGGTCATCGCGTCGCATTTGACCAGGCGCCCGATAACATTACTTCCAAAATATCATGCGACACTCACACATTTCATGAAGTCTCGGCACAACGCTAACACACAAGAAAAATTGCCAGGCCTGCGCGGAACGCGTAGCACAGTCACAGCGAGAGCTGGAAGAGCGGCCTTTCTACCGCCTCTTTTAAACACTCGGGGGGTTGGGGGGTAACATCTGAAAATACACTTGCATGGAACCCACTACGCTATAAATCATCATTAATTTTCGTGAACCAGGGAAGCACCCATTATGCGATTATTCGTTCTTCGGAGAAGTGTGGCACCCACAACACACCTGTAAGGCATTATGTGCACTTTGCTGATGCGTGGTTCTGTGGTAGAATATTGGGATGCCAAGTAGGTGGGCCAGGGTTCGAACCCCATTCCCTCCGATATTTTTTATTTATTTCCCTTTTTTTTTTTGGAATAGCGGTTACGGACACCGGCGGCGGCAGTCAGCTACTGCGCCAAAAAGGCCGTTTTTGTGATCTGATAACAGCTTTCGTTGTAAAAGCACGAGTATGGCACGAACTACAAAGCGATATAGACTAGTCTACAGCGCGTAGTGGAACCTGCACTGTTACTTGCAGGTGCTCACACGGCGGATCTTACGCGACGTGTAATACGCGCACATGCGCAAGCACACGTGCGCTTATATCTTTGTTGAGCAATGCGAACTGACGGCGGATGAGAAGGAAGTGACGTCGTCGGTGCTTTATTGGGATGCGGACATAGGCGAGAAACAAAAAAAGATTGCGGCTGACGCGTCCAGGAAGGCTAAGAGCAAGAACGTTGGAACTGTACCTCGTGGCTCGGGCATCTCCAGCCGCGCGACTCTCTTCTTTCGCCGCGTCTGCCGCGGCGCTGCATAGCCCCACTCTCAGCCCCCCCCCCCCCCCACCCCGATCTTATCACGTTGTGCTATTCAAAATATATATAGAAACGAAAATTGAGTAGAGGAAATAATATGTGCACGTGCAGCAGGCCGCACGACACTGAAAATCGGTTCTGCGGAATCCCGCAAGGCAGCGGAACGGCAAAGAAAGCAAAATTTACTTGAATTGTGTTGCTACAAAACGGTGGTTGTCAGTTTCCATTGCACAGATCGCATAGTTTCCTATGAGTAGTCAGGAAAAAGTCCGTGTTCAGACAAACTGGCAAATAGAATACTCGTGTGCTTGAGGCTGAGTATCCTTCTGGAGGAGTAGCTCGGGACACACAGGGCAGGCTGGGGAAGTCGATGACAGAATCGATCTACCGTGTATAACCGCACTCTAAGACACTCGCTTCGAGCTTGAACATGAATACGGTGCTGCTGGGGAGGCAACTCTCCAAGCAGGCCATGTCATCCACTGTGTTGAAGGCACCGTCTTGAATCGCCGGCGTCCATGTCCACAGCGCACGTGAACTCTCCGAGAGGGTTTCAGGTCGGTGCGCGCCGTCTCAAGCCCGTAGCATGGCAACGGCATGTGTCGTGGACACGGGTGGGAGAGATGACAATGATGACGGTGCCGTCGGACATCTTCCGACGGTGGCATTGATAAACCACTGCTACTGCGTGCTGCAACCATAGGTCGGCAAAACTTGTGGAACTCACTCCGACTCACTCATGAAATATATTTTGCGCTTAGGGCTCACTCGGACTCAGACTCACCAAAATTTTACTGAGCCGGACTCACTCGGACTCACACTCACGAACATTTTCTTCAACCGCACTCACTCGGACTCAAACTCACCAGAACATTAATCACCCGAAACTCACAGAGACTCAGACTCACGGCTCGATCTGAGTCTGAGTGAGTCCGTGTGAGTCAACTCATGAGTCCATTGGCCTAGAATTAGCTTCTTCGACCATGGTCACAAGCCTCTTTAACACCAATATCTTACGTAATCGGTGCTGTACTTGGCGTCTTTTGATAAAGTACCTTCGAATACGAGCTATGAGTGCTCGCAAACCAGTAAGATCATTTTTGTTGAAAGAGATGACAACATAAGATTTATTTATCAAGAAATTCCCAGGAAGTGTTGGCGGGAGGGGGAAGTCAAATCACCCCCCTACGTAATTCGCACCTCTGATTACTAAATATGGAAATGGTGTATGAATGACACTGCTTTGGAATGCGAGTGAGTAGATGTGAGTATAAACATGAGTCCAGGTAAGGCTCATAGTAATGCTGAAGATGAGTAGATAGGATCATAGGTCGGCAAAAAAAAAGTTGAACTCACTCAGACGCACTCAAAATATGTATCTTGCGCTATGGACTCACTCGGACTCACACTCACGAAAATTTTCTTCCACCGTACTCACTCGGACTCAAACTCACCAAAATATTACTCACACGGACTCGCTCAGACTCACACTCACGGCTCGATTTGAGTCTGAGTGAGTCCGAGTGAGTCGACTCATGAGTGAGTTCGCCGACCTATGGCTGCAACTGCCCTATTCAAACGCCGGCGAGCAGGTCCGGCTATGGGCAGGGAACCAATTGGTAGGCGGTTAATGAGGGCGATCGTCGTGACCATTCTGCATCGCGTGAAGGCACGCCGATCGCCGATGCTACACCAATCAGTTGTTCTGCCATCTGAGGAGCCCGGCAGCATGTTGCCAGTCGGAGAGGTCGAGCGGTGAGGGGATGCCCGTCTTCACGAAGTGCAAGGTCAAGTGGCGTGCATGGCGCCGTCTCTGGAATCAGTGGGTGAGCAGAACGCTACACTTTGTCCGCGATAGACGTCACGGTGGGTGGCATGGCCGACGGCGTGTAGTCTGCTGGCTCACAACTGCCATGAGTATTCGATGTGTGGAAACACGCGCGGATGTCAGGCCCTAAGTGCTACAATGTAAGCCGCGGTCTTCGCAGTAGGGCACCTCTCGGTGGGCGGGTTGATGAATGGAGAAGTATGGCCTACCTCGTCGTGGTGGCTTGGTTCACAAAGGGAGAAGCTCGATAACTACCGTGAGGTAAAATTGGTTCTCCTGTCGAGCCCAAGGCCTAACGCCGCAGAACAAGAGGATTGTGTAACGTAGTTATTCGTAAGGGCAAGGTCGATCCAAATAGGTCGCGAATGTTCGGGCGAAAAGCAGTTCAGGACCTATTGTCACCGACATCAGGAAGAGAAGTTATGGGTGCAGCGATGTAAGCTTTAGTACATATAGAGAGAACAAACACCAATAGCGTAAATGAGGATGAGGAATCAACTTTATTTACATAAATGACGCGGTCCTCAGGGAGGCTCCAAATGGGCACTGACCTTATCGGCCCCGGTAGCAATAGCTAGCGGCTTTTCCCTAATGAGTTTTAATAACCCTTTGTATCCCTAAGTCCGCATATGTGGACAAAGCATATCGGTGAAGATGGATCAGGCTAGCCAACACATTGTCTTAAATATCTATTTGAAATCATGGCATTATTTCAGTATTTCATAAAAACATCTATATGTATCCACTACTATGAACAAAACAGCGGTAACTGAGCACAGAACAATTGCGTTCTTTTCAAGTCGCCTGTAGAGGTGTATGCATTTTTTCAAATTCGTAAGACTTTTTTAAAATATTCAGCGTTATTCGAGAAAAGGAAGGTCTTTATCGGGCGAGGTATTCATCCTGAGGAGGGTAGACACGCCGTTCATTTTTATAGATATTCGCTATGTCATTAAAGGAAGACGGTGCCTCACCAGAGAAGAACATGTCCGAGAGGCGCGCGTCCCCGTTTGTTAGACCTCGAGATACTTGGTGCGCCTCCTCGTTCTCAGGGTTCCCAATGTGATAAAACAAGGTGAGCTTTAACTCAATAGGTCAGACGATATATATGAGTACGATGTAGTCTATCATTGAAAGCACTAGTTGCCATGTATTTTCACGATGACTTCGCCTCTCGCAAGAACGCATTAGCTGATTTATCGTGTCATGGAGGGCTCGGTTTGTTCACTGTTGCAGGAAGCATGCAAAGTCGTACTGTCCGTTTCTTGATAACATGTTAACACTGAGGCTAGCACAGCCGAACATGGGAGCGATTGCGTAGTGCTGCCATACTGACCCTCCTCAAGAGGACGCTCCTGAATTCGGCTTGGTGGCGCCATAGTCTATGGGCATTGCGAATACGATGGGCCCGTCATGCAGGTATGCGCCGAAGGTTGTTGACACCTTATATCTTGCTAGGAACGGTGAGGGCATACAATGGCAATTTGAATGTGAGGGCGTCAAGCAAAACCGACGTTGGCAGCGCTGACCAGACGAATGGAAAGAATAAAAATCAGGATTGCTACAGGAATCGAACCAAAGCATTCTGCCTGGCAATCAGGTATTCTAGCACAAAGCGACCTTAAGTCTTGAGACTGCTTTAGAAAAAGAAAAATGCCGTGCGCCGATGTATGCCGGTGCAACAGCAATGTGGCTACAGTACTGGTTGTCTAATTTCATAACAAAGCAATCAAGATTGCATGTCAACTCCTAAGATACAGGCGTCTTGTCGGGTTAACATCGATCGTGGTTCCCGAGTTGGCTCCGGTTTTATAAGTCTCATAAACAATACATTTGTATTCCTATGATTCAGCAAGCTATATTCAAGCGGTGCCCGACCCCGCACGAATACACTAACGAAAGTTACGTATGATATTCACATCATCACACCGTAAAGTGCACTTCGTTTCGATAATACTGACGTCCGTGCTCTTACGTGAGTGCTGACGTTACGTTAGATTATCAGTAATCCTTTAAACGTCAGTGCAGTCGATGACCCCGGTGATCCCTACACTTGCAAAAACACGTCGATCGACCTTGTAACGCTTGGCTCATAGCCAGAAGACGCAGCATAGACAACGATTTGCTGAGTGCTTCACATGAAACCCATTCTCATAGGGCGTGGGATGTACCGAATTTTTTGTCTCTAAAAGTGATGGAAGTTATGTACACTTGAATGTTCAATGTGCAGAAGCTGCAAACGGTGTTCGTTTATTCTGTGGTTTATTATATGCGGATGTTTACAAACCACGTCGCCGTAGACACGCAAGCACTAACCAAGGTGCAGTTGAAGGCCTAGCTATCAGACCCATACCAGAAGCATCAGCGCAGTCAGGTTTAAAGAGCACGAGAGACGGCCATCACCCAGCGTTTGCCTCGAATAACAAGGCTGCCAACCCAAGGGGGCGTACTCCACTTTTTCAGAATCAATGTATATTCTCCTTTTCTCGAGAACAATTCTACCCTGTTGAAGTGGATGCACAACAGATCATTTAAAGTACCACCACATCTTTCGAGTGATGGTAGGAGTGGTGAAAGTTGAAAAAAAAAAACCGCCAGGCCTGCGCGGAATGCGCAGCACAGTCACAGCGAAAGCTGGAAGGGCGGCCTTTCCAGAACCTTTTTTAAACACTCTTGGGGCAACTACTACAAGCGCACTTACATGGTACCCACTACGCTATAAATCATCATAATTTTTGTGTAGTGGGGAAGCGTCTACTATACCAATATTCTTCATTCTTTGGAAAAGGGCGGTACCCGCTACAGACTTTTAAAGCATTATGTGCACTTTGTTGATGCTGTGGATGATGACGATGAAGAATTATGCCATTTTGTAATGGGTTCGAGCATTGAACGACCCACTCGTTACGCAATTCGTATTGTGTGACGCCTGGTTGTTACTTTACTGTTCTAAAACGCTTGACAACACACGTTAACGCGATTTCTTACCCGACATTAAGCCTGCATAGGATCAGTTTGCACCGCAGTTTCAAGCAGTGGCGTAGCTCAGTGGTGGAGTGCTGGGCTGCCATGCAGAGGACCCAGGTTCGATTCCCAATCTGTAATAGGTGATTTTTTATTTCTTTAGTTTTTTTCTTATTTCGTGCGATATTGGTTACGGACACCGGCGGCGGCGGCGGCGGCGGCGGACAACTACGGCGCAAAAACGACCCTTGTTGTGATTAACAGCTTTTGCTGTAAAAACACGGGGAATGCCTTTGGCGGAAGAACAGCTTTAATATAAAAAAAAGACATTCCACTGCACACATGGGGGGACTTCTTCAGAGACAGCAATGAAAACAATAAACCTGCGAAGCTTGCCTCAAGAGCCTTGAAAAAAAATTGGGCAGCTTCGCACAAGTGGCGCCAAGCCTGAAGGAAGCGCGGAGCTGGGCAATCTTCCTTGTTTCTGTTCGGCCTTTTCTTTCTTTCCTCCTCTCGTTTTTTCTCCTTTTTTTCCAGTTTATTTCCGCCTTCTCTATGTCTTTATTTCTATTTATGTCCATTTTTCTTACTATTTATTCATTTCTGTCGCTCGCTTTCTTTATCTTGCTTCCTCTTTTTGTTCTATTTTTTTACGTGGTTTTGCCCTGCGTTACGCCAAACGACGAAGCATACGACAGGCCGGGGACCTAAAGTGCTTTGCATTTAAAGGTAACGCAGGCAGAGAACATTCACTGAGGATAGGGTACCGATCGTTCCTCTTCACAGTGTACAGTGCACACTCTTCAGAGAGTGCAGTGCAATCTGAATGATATGCAAGTCGAAATCAAGGCCGTCAAGATAGCTTTTTTTAACTTGTAATAAAACGTGCCTTCCTGAAGTAACATGCTTAAAAAAAGCACTGGATTTCCCCTATCTTTTCTTCGTGTCATAAATCTGCTGTTTAAGACGCCTTTCGAAGTAGCCAGTTTCACTAATATAGACGTCGTCGCAATCCGTGCATGGGAGAACGTAAACAACAGCTATTAATTTTTTCTTTTCGTAATTTCACAAGGAGCTATTTCCGCTATGTCTTAAACAGTATGATTATGGCGCGAGGGAAAGCTAAGTTACACTGCTTTTCGTGAGCGTGCCACTTCAGGATGACAGTTGTTCTCGCCACAGCAAAAAAAGAATTGATCGACGCTTTGGTATCGAGTAGCTCACGTTTTAGACTACAACGCGCACCCTGAACAAGAGCGATAGTAACCTACCAACGTCTGAGAAGCAGCAATGGAAATCTGCCGTCAATGTATTCACTCGGCCTGAGTGATATGTCCATGCTTATTTGAGCAAAGTGCTCGAAAAGATGTCCTTTTTTATTTTCACCCGTGAACAAAGCTCCGGTGTATAAGCTAAACGGCCTTTTTTTATTATATTTACATTTTAGCTGGCGTAGCGTCCCGAGCGCTTTCTATATCTCACTGTTTATCCCGACCAAAAAGGCAACGACCAAACCTTAAACTTCAATGATGGTGATGATCGCCGTGTTGAAGCTTCAATGTAAGGAAACTAAGATAGATTTTCTTTAAAAAATTTATAGCGCTAAATCCTACAAGACAAAGGCACACAGAAGCACAGGAGAGGCGCTACTCGCAACTAAGCTTTATTCCGAAATGTCTACCTAATATATGCGCAGCTGTCCGCCGTGGTGGTGTAGCGGTTACGGTGCTCGGCCGCTGAACCAAAGGTCGCGGGTTCAATCCCGGCCACGGCGGTCGCATTTCGGTGGAGGCGCAATGGCAGAGGCCCGAGCACATGTACTGTGTGATGTCACTGCATGTTAAAGAACAGATTTGTCGAAATTTCCGGAGCCCTCCACTATGGCGTCTCTCATAATCATATCTTGATTTTGGGACGTTAAACACCAGATATTTTTAATATATGCACAGCCGAGTGGCCCACGCAGGCGCATTGCACGTGACAGTCATCAACGCTAATCAGGATTGAACAGCAAAATATATATATGCACATCATAGTCATGTTTTTTAAAAAACAGTTTTTCGTTACTGACACTTGTGTTGAGCTGCGCAGTAAAGAAAAACTGTTTTTAAAAGCATGGCCAGAATGAGCCTATACACTAGAACACAGCGAGTTCAGTGTGTGCCGCCATATGTATGCAGCACGTCGCGCCATCTGTCGCAAGCGCGGCGAAGCAAACACCCTGAACTGCCAGGCTAGCAGACGCTCCGCAATTCAAACGTGAAACTTCCCAACCCGAGTCCGGCTGTGAGCATGTTCCGCGCTTTTCTTCTCCTGGAAATGTATGCTGTTTTGTGAAACGTCGAGAAGACCTTCCTCGACAGTCCGGAATGTCTACAGCACCTGCATTGCAGACTGCGGAAGCAACTTTATCAGGTACGTACTATCGCGATGGAAAGAAACGTGAACAGCGGAAAGCGTGGCTTTCGACTCAGTCGAACTGCGACATGCCTTGACTATCGCTAGGCAAAACTTGTGCTTTCAGCCGGCGTCACCGTAGCGCTAGAATCCCGCTACGGCTTGCTCTCATGCACCGCATGTGTTTATCATTTACCAGTCATTCCTGGCACTCGGATTACACAGGCGGTGCGAAAGTGTGAGCGAGAGCAAGATTTTATAGTACTACGGTGACGCCGGCTGAAATCACAGATTGGCCTAGCGACAGTCAAGGCATCCCAGGCAGCACACAACGTCGGGCCGATATTGGTTTTAAGGCGGCTGTGTGCGGCCCAACCACGGTCCGTCGTTGCCGGCATGGAGTCAATATGGGCGGAGCCGTTGACTTTCGCCGGCAATATTGGGCCGATTTTTGCCGTCCTTCAGGCGATGTTGGGCTTTCACCGGCAACATTGGGCCGAGTTTGCCGGCCTCCCGCCGTACTTCCGCCGATATCGGCTTAGCCGATGGCTTTCACCGGTAACACTGGGCTGAGTTTGCCGGCGTCCCGCCATACTTCCGCCGATTTCGGCTTAGCCGATGGCTTTCACCGGCAACATTGGGCCGAGTTTGCCGGCGTTCCGCCGTACTTCCACCGATATCGGCTTAGCCGATGTCTTTCACCGGCAACATTGGGCCGTGTTTGCCGGCGTCCCACCGTGCTTTCCGCCGATATCGGCTTAGCCGATGGCTTTCCCCGGCAACATTGGGCCGAGTTTGCCGCCGTTCCGCCACACTTCCGCCGATATCGCCGTAGCCGATGGCTTTCACCGGCAACATTGGGCCGGGCTTGCCGTCATTCTGCCTTGTATCAGCTGCTTCAACTGATATCGGCAGCTGAAGGCTTTCACAGGCAGAATTGGGAATTTTTACCCGTGTTGTTGCCGCTCTTAAAGCAATGCTGGCGGAGTCAATTGTTGGTTAGCTTTCATCGGCGAAGCTGGAATACCTTCTTGTCTTCCTTCAGACAGTTATATATTGCCCTGTTGAGAACGTTCTCCTGCGTCGTGGCGCTACAGAAGTCGTCGTCACCGGCACAGGTACGGATTTTACGGCGGAAATAACGCAAACCATCTTGACATACAAGTCACCGACGGACAACCGCAACTATCACCCGCAGACGAATGGCCTCACAGAGCGGCTAAATAAAACCGTCGCTGACATGCTCGCAATCTACTGTACGTCGACGTCGAACACAAGCTTGTAATGCCATAGAGCATTAAGCGCTTGAATATTATTGGCCTAAGCTGCAGAAAGGTGCTACATGGATTGGTGTACTAGCAAAAATAAGAAAGTGCATGCATGCATTGTATCGTGTTTATGCCGCATCTACTATTCGGGGCCCGAAGTAACGCCGAGTAAATAGCTTGCATCCTCTTCTTAGTTTCTGCAAGGAGATTAACTAACAGTTATCACTAGCACTGTGGCTTTTCTACCCAAAAAGCGGCCTTCAGACTGACTCACATTAGATGGCCATTTCGTTGACGAGCTGTTCAACGATACAAAAACTGAACTTACATTCAAAGTACTTCTCTTTCATAAATGTTTTTGCCATTGGTCGGCAGACCTCACTGATATATCCAGCATCAGGACTCGCCCAATCATTCCAGCAGGAATACATTTAGCGGAAGAAGTTTTATGTGAATACTAATTCTGTGCATAAACCGGGCCTTACATCATATTTCTAGCGCGGTATCATTTACAACCTTTCAGCCGCTGACCGCATGGTGCGAGTTCTTATAAACTGCACGAATAGTTTCCTGTCTGTGGGTGTGCACGTATTTACACACGCGCATGTTGTGGTCAAGCGTAACAAACGCATTTGCATCAGTGATGTCACATAATTTTGCCTTGTAGTAAAAAGCTCAACAAGGAGTGTTGCTGAGATAGTTGTTCATTATACTTCAGTAAAATAGGTATGGCGCAAGAAAGACTGGGAAGAAGTGTAGATTAGAGCACTGCACGGGCCGGGATTTTCGGCCCGGGCCCCGGCCCGGGCCCGGAAGTTTTTTAAACTTACCCGCCCGAGCCCGGCCCGGTGATTCAAAGCGAGACCCGGGCCCGGCCCGTACCCGAGGAAAAAATTCGCCTACCCGGCCCGGCCCGGCCCGGGACCGCAGATCGGGCCCGACCGAGGCCCGAGCCAATAATCTATGTGGTGTCGCCCGAACACGAAATCGACAAGGTGTTTTAAGTGACATATATGATATATCTACGCTTTGGTGGTGCATGCTTCGCTAAAAATTATACTTTAGCCTATGGTTATTTTTTGTTAAAAGGGGCTCACGGAGAAAGCAGCTGAGCTGATATACTTGATGCAATGAATGTTTTCTGGCAGTGGTACACTGTACCAACTTTTTCTGCAAACACTATGGGGATGTAATCAAGGCTTGGACGGACACCCGCATGGTCCGGAAGAATCATTCAATAAAAAACACGAGGACACCGACCACAAGGGAGTAAAAATGCGTTGACGTTGCGGGACCCATAATGAGAGCCTTGTTCACAATCGTTGTGAACAAGGCTCCCGTTCTGGGTGCCGAAATGTCAACGATGGGGGATCATCAAGAGCGTTTCGCCGCAGATATTGTAGCAAGGAAAGTGATTTGCAGCATGAGTTCAGTTTCAATACATCGCGCAATAAAACCAGAGGACACAAGGAACAGAACGCTCTCTTCCCTTTGTTTGCATTGCGGTGAATTAAAATTTAAAGCATGCTCTAACGACAAAGCCAATCGAGCACCCTTCATGATATGTAGCGCCTGTCTTCAGCATAGTAGCCCCTTGCCACAGCATGAGAAATAGAGAAGGAAAGCAAAATTCGTTACGTTCTTGTAACTGCACTAACATAGACAAAAATTATAGTGAACCGAGCGCACCACGTGTACTTTTAGAAATACGTATAAGCAGCCGAAACGAAGAAAAAAATATTTGTCATAGCATTCTTTTCATCTATCCCACCGCTGCTAGTATATACACTCTAGCAGTTGTTTGTGGCATATTTTACAGCTTGTTTCTTCACATGTCATTGAACAAAAAATCAAATCATGCGCTGTTGCATCACATATCCTGATTCCCTAAAGTCTCTCGCACTGCAGAAGAGTTGACTGTTGGGCGAGTTGGTGCTTTGACATAGAAACCATCGCGAGAGCGCAACTAAACACGACACACAAGAAGGAGAGACAGACGAGGAGTGCGCCTGTCCTCGTCTGTCTCTCCTTCTTGTGTGTCGTGTTTAGTTGCGCTCTCGCGATGGTTTCTATTTCTCGCACTGCTTACGCTAGCAGGGGAGTACATCTGCTTTGCAAATTGTGAAGGCGTCGCCAGTCGTTGCTTTTAACTTCCACCCCTGGAGCAAATTTAGGATGTCTCTGCGGACTTCTGCACAATGAACATAGGTGTCCAGCTCTTGCCTTCATTTCTGTCGTTCCCGAACGTCGCGCCGGTCTTCAATGCCATCTATAAAACTCCTCTTTGAGCGTTTCTCCGTGCAGTTTTCAGCAGTGTATGTTATGCATGTTTTGCACCGCGCTCTCTTGTTTTTTTTTTCCCCATATTATAATGGTGTACTGGTAATGGTTACGATGTTGCACTGGTATAGAAGGTTGTCATTGGACTATACGACTGACAGGAGGAGGACGAAGAGATCTCGATCTATTTTCAGGGGTTTGTTCCAGTTTGGTAATACCTGGCGCGAATAAGCTTTTCGACGCTTACTCATATGGTTCGAGGTAAAGGGACATCAATCACATGGCACGGAATTCGTAATTGTCTTTTTTCAAGCCAGGCATTTCGTAAGCAAATATACTTTGCCCGAGGCCTTGTTTAATGGACCTATGCTATTCCTGCACATTCCAACGTTGTTGCGGCAGTATCGTGTATCTCTCGCACTATATAGCGCAGGGGTCTCAAACACGCGGCCCGCGGCCCGCACACGGCTGCCTTCGTCCGATTTTTTTTCTTTATAAGTACTTCCTTAAGCTACATAGGCATGACAGGTCTAAAGCATTTTCTTGTCAGACACCCCATGCGTCCACCATGCGTTCATACATAGCCGTGAAAGAAAAAGTCTATATTTCAGAATCGGCGTCCAGAGTTTAGTCATTTTGGAGATAGATATAAATATGTTGTTAGAATCACGCCACCAAATACCTTTCAGAAATGACCGATATATGAGATAGGGGATATGTATTTCAAATGAAAAAATCAGGTGACATTTGGTACAACCTATTCCGCACCCCCCCACCCCCTCCTATCCCTTGCCCTGGCCTTTGCGGGGACTAAATTTTCGTGAATGCAGACCGTTAACTGATGCGAGTTTGAGACCCCCTGCTATAGCTGAACAAGACGAAAGCTCAAACGCTAACAATGTGGGCGCACAAGGCAGGCTGCACATGTACATCTCGCGTGACATGACCACTGGGAGCCGTGACAGAGCCACGGGAAACAAATGCCTTTATAGGGATCCTATGTAATGAGACTCCGTGCAGTCCTTTCGTTTTAGTGGAGGGCTGGAATATTCAAAATCGTTTCCCAGCTTTAGAGCTCTTGCGATGATAAGTTATAAATTTATTATGTTACCTTAATTACTGTGATCACAGAATACCATTTGGGATACAAAATAATAAAGAATGCGAATAAAGCCCAGAATAGCCAGATGTTAACTATGTAAGCGTCTGGCCTATTTACTTTTAGCTCGCCCGTTTCAGGTAAATCAAGTAGCCCCATATGCAAGAAGGAAAAGAAGTTCAGTACTTGTCCATCATAGAACTCCAAATAGCTTGCCCCACAAAAAAGAAACATCTTTTTCGAGATAAAATGTGAAACATATATGTATGAGCAATTTCTCTGGAATAAACTTAAAGGGACACTAAAGAGAAAAATAATTTTTTGATTATCAGTAAATTACTGTTTTACAATTCCAAAATAACCACGCTCGCCGTGACAAGACTTCGTAAGCGCGGAAATGCGGGTGGCGACGCCACCTTGAAATTCGCGCAGCAGAAGGCGTCACGTTATAGATTCTGACGGCGTCTACAAGGGCCTACGTAGATCCTAATCGGTAAAAATGAAGTAAATTGACCTCTGAGTAGCCCATAAACTTACCATACCACGTCTCAGGAAATTTTGAAGATCCAGTGCCCCCAAAATACGACGAATACAGTTTGAAATCCGTGACGCCACGCGCGGAGATTACATCGCGAAATTCTAAAAATGGAACTTTGGTCTTGATTTTTTCCTGTCTGAATAAACTTACGGTGGTGAAAGGAATGATATTCAAATTCTCAGAATACACATTATTAGTCTAAACCACTGTGCTGGCACAGTGGTTTAGACACTGCACAGTGTTTCACTTTCGTGTCTCTTTAAGAATCGAGAAAAGTCCAGGCCCGGCCCGACCCGAGCCCGCCATCTCAAACCCGGGCCCGGCCCTAAGCCCGGAGCTTCAGGCCCGAGCCCGGCCCGGGCCCGCCGTGAAACCTACTTTACCCGGCCCGGCCCGGCCCACGGGCCGGGCCGGGCCGGGTAGGCCCGAGCCCGTGCAGTGCTCTAGTGTAGATAGGTTTTTTCGGTAAAAACCTTCCAAACCAACTAGCCCACCAAGACCAACAATCATTAACGAACATATAAACACGTGTTTGACACGTGTTTGCCAGTTCGTGTTTTCACTTTATCGCCGTCTTTTTGTCCCAAACCTATCATTTTGAAGTAAAAATCTCGTTTGCTTCCCACGATTGCTTCCCACCTGCTTTTAGAAACAGTCGCATTTAATGTTACTATAATTGCACGGGAAATACGATTAAAAAAATGCGGTTGCAACGTGGTGTACGGAAAGTTTTCACGTAGCGACGCGTTGTAACAAGCGATGCATTGAAAATTCCACGTAGCCCACAGACGACGTGCTGTGGAGGGGGAGGGAGGGGACACGGGAGGGGGGGGGGGCGCACACTATTGTCGGAGGCTGAGCCGGGCTCCTAAGAAGGGAGAATCAGTATTTTTTTCGTCTTCTTCAACCTCTACCCCTCCTCCCCCCCCTTCCCCCCCCGCCTTTACTCCTGTCGTTCGGCGTTATTGTCGCGAAACTTGCTTGACCAGGCAGGGAAGGGTAGCCAGCTAGATGGAAGGATAAGTTGTAGCGAGAGCAGGCTTTTTTCGCTCCGGCCAGCAGAATTCTTCAAAAAGTGTCGGTGTGTGGACATGTGCGGAGGAAAGTAAAAAAACGTGTGTGAGACGGATATGGTCCAAGATTCCAGCACTGTTTTCGGCAGATATCACCGCAGCTAGCAACCAGTGGGTACGTGCTTCCATATTGGACTCGCTCGCTTTATTTAAGGACACGTCTTGACTGCTCCTACGTCTCTCCAGTCAGATTTTTGTTCTCTTTATCGTGGGTTCGCTATTGACCGTGCCTTTTATTCGCTCGTGTTCTTACCGATCCAAGAGCCACACGTGAAAGGTATTCATGCACGCTTTTTTCCGTTACATTCTTACCTTGAGATAAGAAATGCGTGCTTGCGTGTCTACCTTGTTTATATCTATAGTATACGGAACCTTGTGGCACCACTCGCAACGTTTTTCAGGTCGCGTGCCGTAGTTTATTCATATTTCTGTCCCATAAGTTATGCCTGAAAGAATTGTGATTTCCGCTTAAAGGATAGGGGTAATTTAATTTCCAGTCATGTGTTACGATGGACTCACGTTTGCGAACCCACCCAACCTTACTTTTCGGTGAATTTGATAAACATGGGGTGGGGGGCTCCTCTGTTAGTTACTAGCCCACGCATATACATGCTCTTCTAGTCTGTTTGCCACCACCCTTCATCTCCCTTTCTCCCCGGGCCGTCTAACATGATCTTTGTTTTCTTCGGGTACATCTTTAATCCGGCTTCTTTCGTTTACATCACCAGTATTTTTTTTTGTTTCGTGATTCGTCACCGTCTTTGCCGAAAAGCGCGATATCGTCCGCAAAACACAAGTAGCTATGATATTCTTCGTTAATTCTTAATCATATTTTCCCCGTTCTATGTTTTTAAATATTTTTCTGAATGTGCCGTGAATAACATTGAAATGATTGTAACTCTTCGCCTGACCCCACTCTCGGTTCTCAATATTTTCGTGTTTTTCATGAGGAATACGGCAGCTGTGTGATCGTTTTAGATGTTGGCTATGGTATCTATAGATGTTTAGGTGTTCCTTTATGGCATCATTATTCCGGAACTGCTGGCGTGTGTTCATATGTGTGAATAAATTTCTGTTTATCACTTTGCAAATGTGTTGCTCCTTCATTACCTAGACGCATCCGTAATTGATGCAGCAGGACTTTCATTCTTTTAGTTGTTTTGGAGACAATATTAACTTTCCTTCTCGGCCTTGCACGGTTCCACAGAATTCTGGGTCTCAATGCTACGCTAAGACCCCAAATAGGTCGTTCTGCTTACGAAGTATTTACAGAATACGGCGCCAACGGTAGTCGATGAATGCGTTGTGCCGCGAATAGGTTTCTTTAGCACTGCTGCACTGCTGTACAGTAATCACAGGAACACCGAACTATGCATGGTCGGCGCACAGCCGTTTCACTTTATAACACGCGTATCAGCCTTTCTAATCAAGCTACTGTACGCATCGAGCAACTACCGCCGGTGTCCCCATCTAAACTGGATACGAGCAGACTACAACGGCACAGTATATTACCTTACTCACTGCACGGTAATTTCCGTAATAACGAGTGCTAATCGTCGCACCAGCGGCTTCCCGACGGACGTCGGCAAAGCTGACACCACTCCGGCATCAGCGAGCTTACATAGGCCCAATGACGGCTTTCCATCATCTGCTGAATAACGGCAGGCCGGTCTCGGACCGACCCTGGCAAGCCGTCATCGGCCGAACGCCGTCCAGCCGTCATCGGCCCGGCGCCGGCAAGCCCTCATCAGGCCAACACCGGCTAGCCCTCATCGGCCCAATGCCGGCTAGCCGACATCGGACCGATGTGGGTGAAAGTAGCGCGAGCGTCATTTGCCGACATGGGGCCAATATTGCCGCCGACGTTTGCCGACGTTGGGCCGAGATCGGTCCAATGCAGGCGTGCTGCCTGGGATGTCGCAGTTCGACTGAGTCGAAAGCCACGCTATCCGCTCTTCATGTTTCTTTGCATCGCGATAGTACTCCCACGGCCGCTGTACTCCGTTACATTTGTACTAAATGTGCGCAGTTAGTGTGTACGCGTGAGTCGTGATATCTCCTATTATTTGCATGCAGCCTGGGAAAGAGTACGGCAATGATTTGGTGCCGCATACTATAATACTGCACGCAAATTACTGCTGTAAAGCGAAATAGCTGGCGTCACCCTTGAATACACGCAGGTAAGTGTACTTAGTCGTACACTTTTACTGGGCTGGTAGTTTTTTCTGTTGATTGCAATTATCCACTGGCGGTGGAGCTCGGCGTTTTTCGTTGCGGATGGAAATCCGTGCAATCTGAAAAAAAACCGCACAGGCACGATTCCCATGTTGTGTTGTCATGTTCACAGGCAGTGCTGAGTGATATCTTCATCTTGCGCTGATTGTTTTCGCATCGAAAGACGGCGCAGTGGAGCCCAGACGACTTCTTGTAAGCGGGAGCGGCGTGCGCAGGCGCTTTCTCGTATTTTAAGGTCCCAGACACGCCACTTCCCATGTAACAGATACACGCCTTGGCAGTTCAAGCAAACATGGCGTCTGGGTGCGAGAGTATGCCGCCGAGAGCCTAGGCGCCTGGGTGCGAGATAGGCGCGCTCTGGTCTATAGATTTCTTGCTGTTCGGATCTTGATTAGCGTTGTTGACTGTCAAGTATAATGCGCCTGCGCGCGCCATTTCTCTGAGCATATATTGCCACCTGGTCATAAAACTGCGGCGAGCACGAGCCCGCATCCAGGAGAAACAAACGAAGAAGTCGTTTGGGACAGCGCGCGCTCTTGCTCGGCCAAGCCAAGATGTCCTGGGATGACGACACCATGTGACAAAAGGTAATGTGACGTCACAGCGACGGCGAGATTACGTGGTGTGACATTAACGCCATGTGAGTTTGATACGCCGACGGCACACATACTCTCAATTGAGTATCACGTCAGTTCAACGAATGCATTGCACTTCCACTCTCGCAAAATATCATCCTGTTTGGCGAATTTCCTGGACTCATGAGGGAGGTCAGGCTTTTACTGAGCATTAGGCTGTAACATGTTTTGATGCAAATGTATTTACAAAGGCGTCTTCATGCATCAAAGTCCAGGAAGAACAGCATACACCAGGTTTTTAAGTATTTCTCCTTGAATTGGCAATCACGATTATGTGGTTTTTGGTGCAGGCAAATAACCATTACAGGGCGATATATAATTACACCATTATTACTACTACTACTAATTAAAATAATAGTAATAATATTAATAATAATAACAATATTAAGAATAACTTCATTATTATTATTGTTGTTTTTATTATTATTATTATTATTATTATTATTATTATTATTATGACTTGCGCAGTTAGAGTAACACCAATGCGAGCTTGGTGGCTGCTGTTGCTCGGTGGCGGCTTCAGTGTTTTGGACTGAGATGAACGACGCCACAAAAAATTACGACCGCCCGGAGGCCGACAAATTCGCTCTTAGTCTATAGTAAGTTTATCGACAGCATAAAGCCCTACTGCCCTCACTGCGACGAGAGACGATGTACATTATCCCACATGCTCTGGCAATGCACGGCGCTGCGCGATAGCGAGCCTCTAAGCACAGAGGACTCCTGGAGGACGGCAATCACCAGCTCCGGACCGGGAGAACCAAATCCAAGCTGCCCAGAGGGCCGAGTGTGGCAGAGGGGTTGCCCTTCCTGTCTCCACGTGGGTGCGGCCCGCAGCCGACCCTCCCTCTTGAGGGGAATCGGCTCCTCAGGACATTTTATAAATAAAGTTCGTTGACTGACTTGTACCGCTGACTTGTATTCATTGACTGACTTGTAACAGAATGTACCGCTCACGAAAGCGTTTGGGAACTTTCTGATGTGGATACTGTAGCATTTTGAAGTTACAATTTAAAACTCCAGAACCGCTGCAATTAAGCACACAAAAATAAAGCTGCTTTCATCCCGAGCTCCCGACAATGAAAATACACCACACGAGGCTTTCCATTATGACGTGCTCCATTTGTGGCCTTTGAAGTAGTAAAATTCACATATTCAAGTCATGACGCCGGCTATTAAAAACGGCATACAACTCATGAAGGTAAAGTCAAGCGATAAAATATATTTCAAATTGAATATCATCAAAACGAAAGATCATATGGTAAGACTGTAAACAACAAGCTGCGAAAGAGGTATTTATTTATTTATTTATTTATTTCAGTACCTTCAGGACCCGAAGCCGTTAAAGATTTTTTTAAAATTTTTTACAGTGGAAGCTATATGCCATCACAAAAAAAATCTACGCATCTTCCACGGAGAGTCATGACGAGTGGGCGAAGTGCTGGGGATCGTTCTTACCGTAAATCACCCATGACATTGCCCACTCGCGCATGTAAATGAGTGACAACGCGTGTGTACAATATATACAATGTGTTTTTGCCGTTGAGCCGCCGCTTCCCGCACCCTCAACTATGGGGTAGCAGCTTCTTGGCGTCGTTGCCGTTTTGCCGCTGCTTCCCGAGCTCTCGCCTCCGGGGTGGCTTGCTGTCGGCGTAGAGGTTGATCGACGCATGCCGCGCTCTCAGCCTAGGAAGTAGCATCCTATTGTCGGCGTTGCCGCTTTGCCTTTCGCGGGTGAGAGCGCGTTTACGATCGTTTCCATCCATGGCAGTAAGAGAATGTGTGGTCTAGAACACGCTTATTCTTCATCGTCATCAGCGTCATCGTCATGTCGTATTGTGGGTGCCTTGCATGTGCTGTACCGGACAACAGACAACGGCCAAGTCTTGACCCTAAGGTGATTCGCCCCTAAAACAGCTGATATTGGTGGCAGTGTTTCCCACCGCCACCAATATGTTATAGTGATTATTAGAGGCCGGATTTATAGGCACTAAAAAATCGGGTTTTAGGCGCCAAAAATAGGCAGGAAAAATACAGTTTTAGGCTCCCAAAATCGTAAATATAGGCACACAAAATTTTTACAAAAATTCAAATTTCCGAAAATAGACGTGCGTGAGCTGTGTCTACGACAGGAAAGCAAAAAAAATTTTATAGTTTATGATGGCACAAAGGCGCCAATGGTTTAGCATAGCCTTTCAATTGTCCTTGCCCCGAACGGTTTGCAGAACACGGTCTCTCCTTTTATTGTCCAGCATGGTGACCACCGACGAATAAACACGCTCCTGGGTCTCATCTTTTTGGCTTGGCTGAGAAGGGCAGCACAGGAGCAAATAGCCAGACCGCTAAAAAACCAGAAGGGTCTTTTAGCCTCGTATTAACCGATTCTAATCGCACAGGGTCAATTTCTCATCTACCCGTAAATACCTTAAAGGGCCCCTCATCGGGTTTGAGCATTTCAAACAGGCAAGAGAAATGCATGCACTGGGCGCTTACGATCTCGTCTGCCAAGATTTGCAACGCTACGCGCCCCCGAAAAGAGGTGAAATGTCAGACTGAACGCCGCCTGCCTTTAATCTCACTGCCGTGTGCCCCAACATGGTGGAGGTGACGTACAACAAGGAATGGTCCTGCGTACGTCACAGTAGTACGTGACACTGCGAGAATTTTCGAAGCGACATGTGTAATTTGTGCAATTTGTTCCTTGAATAGAAGAATGAAAGTTGATGGAAATATTAAAACGTACAAACTCAATCTGTGTTTTATTTATTTATTTTTTTTTTTACTTCGAATCAACCGAGATGCGAGACTCGGCTTCCTCCATTTCGTTTGCGTTCGTGTTCTCGCCGTTCTTGCGTCGTGCCGGCGCCAGCCCTGACAACGCTTGGCGTGTTTTCGGTGCATCACCCCTTAGAGCAGTTCCAGCGGTGCGATACATTGTGTCGTGGTAAGGATACATGATCCATGCCAGCCTCTCCAAACATGTGCGCATTGAGGGATCCATCCCACAGAATCAGGCAGTATACACTACAGATAACGCCGAAACGACACAACACCACTTGCGGGCACGATCTGGTTTGGGCATGTCATGCGAATGTAACCTTGCGTGCGCATGACGTGTTGATGCGTCTGCGTCGTGTGATCTTCCGGCTCCGAGTTACCGAAGAGGGCAGGGAAGTAATTTGGCTTGCGAAGTCTACACGGGGTGAGTGGCAAAGGTTTCAAGCTCACCTCCTCGCATCGTGCTTTCGCGGCTCATAACGAACCAATTAAAAAAAATTTGTTCTACAAAGCTCTTGGATTGGGCACGCAACGACTTCAAGTGCCTAAGATTTCTGATGTGACCTGGTGAAGTGCCCTTTAAGAAGCAAATTACAAACGAAACAAAAACCACGTGGACATCTGATTGCTTTAACCAACTCCACGGTTTCGCATTCGTTATCCATCTTCCTGTAGCTCCACAGAGTCACCTCCTGTTTCTTGCTGCAACCTAGTTCCCTATTTTGTTGAACTAGGGAACTAGGTTGCAGCCCATAGAGTTCCGAAAGGTCAATTTTGCCCGGTAAAATGAATAACGGTCTCCAACTGTACTCGAAAGCAAAATTTGAGGTTAAATAGTGTTCACATAGGCACCGATTTTGAAAATAGGCATTTATAGGCCTTTGTAGTAATTTAGCCGCAAACGTCAAAAATAGGCATTTATAGGCACTATAAAAAACACTATAAAAGCCCTCCCTAACCTCTAATTCATGCTCATATATCAAAGTGACACGATAGGAACGCAAGGAACAAAATAGGCATTTGCCTAAAATCCGGTCTCTAGTGATTATAGTGATATAGTGTTATAGTGATAGTCATATATGTTACAGTGAAACCTCGGTGATACAAATCTCACGGGACCACCAAAAATATTCGTATCATCCGAAATTCGTATCACCAGAAAGCATGGAAAATTAGCATGCGACAAAAGAAAGCTGGCGTACATTTTCATTTATTGTTTTTCAGGGCCGTAGCAACGTCAGGAAGAACTCTGAATGATGGCCAGTTAAGTTTTTAGATGTCGGCAATTATACCAGCTTTCGCAAATATACGGCCCGTACCCGCGTGCTTAATTAATGAACCAGGTGCGTTGTGACCCGCGACAGCAGTAGCCCCTTCCAAATTTTAGTGTGCTTTTTTGCATGACGCCTGAGTAATGCGGCGAAAGTAACGGCAGAAGCGCTTTGACGCGATACATGAAGGTCACAAAATTTCAGAACCACGGTTCCAAGCGCCTGTGCTCGTCTCTTCTTCCTTTGTGGTCCGTCTTGTTTGCGCTAAAGTTTTCACCTAAAACACGGTTCCTAAGAAAAGTATGTTCTGACCGTAAGAAAAGTATTTTGCTTACACCGTGATTTTGACGATTTGGCGGTGTGGCGCACCTGCCCGCGCGCTTGCGTTCCCGCGCTCGCACGTGCTTGGCGCGTCTTCCGCGACAGCATGGACAGCACCTCTTCGTTCCTGGGCTGTAGCGTACGTTCGTATCAAACGTCACGGGGTGAAAATCGGTTCGCAACAACCGTACTTCATTACACTGCAGGCCAATGGGCCTTGGCCGGGACCAAAGGGAAATTCGTATCACCCAGAAATTCGTATGAACTGTGATCGTATCACCGAGGTTTCACTGTATACTCATTTGCGTAGTTTCATAATAATATTTTCATGTGCTCGCGGAAAAATAGAGGGCAACAGAAATGCGCATTTACTATACTCTAATGGGTCATTCCACGCCAACTGTCCCAACCTAGGCACTCGACCATCTGCGATTTGCTTGAAAAAAATTCAGGATTATCTACTTAAAACGAAATGTCTTCCCCCAAAATATTTTTTGCGACAAAAATTTTTCGGTACCGCAAGCGGCATGAGAATTTTTCGGTAAAGCTCGAAACCATGGCTTGTAAAACGCGTTGTGAAAAAAATCCTTTATTCCTAAATTAGGTTGGGAAAAATTTTTTCCCTTTAGAACGATGGTAGGCTTTTTATTTTTAATAATTTTTATGGACTTTTATGCTTTCGTGGTTTTTTTATGCGGCCTTGAATACGCACACTATAATCGACATTGGGGATTTTTTAAAAGAAATATAACATTCAGCAAAATGTGATATTTCGCGCTAGCGTATTGCCACGAAGCTTTACTGCAGATGAAAAATAATTTGAGATGAATATAGTGATAAATAAAGTGTCCAGGTGGCGACAAAGTTGCAAAAAAGTTCATTTTTGCATATGTTTGGTCTTAAGTTCAACATTGAGGTGGATCATGTTCATCTTTCATTATTTTGTTCTGGTATTCAAGAATTGTATTCGCCTTGCCCCGCTTTTGCGTTAAAACTTCGCTAAATACCTTTACTTGTACGAACGTTATAAAACACAGTTTGAACACAACCTCCAATGACATTTTCGAATAAATTACAAGCCTAACGGTTTATCTAATATAGTAAATCCTGTAGGCCTGTGCTACAGATGTTCAAGGAACTGCGAGTGTTACTATTATGAAAGACATCTACACCTTCCACCGCTATCACACCGCAGAAAACTAGCTCGACTCTGTCTTTTCCATAAAATATATTACCACAACTCATATTTACATTCTATATTCATTCAGCCGCCGCCGCACATTTCTTCTCACATCGACCATCGTCAAAAGGTAAACATTCCACACAGCAACACCGTTGGTTTTTAAATGCGAAGCATTTCTTTGCGTACTGTAAGCACTTTTGCGTTTCTATCTACGTATCTTTCTATCTATCTATCTATCTATCTATCTATCTAGCCGCCTACGTCTGAGTGCTCTCGTGATGGCCTCTTTAACTTGGGGTATACCAAAATTTCTATGGGAGGGTAAGAGCTATTGACGGATATGTCCGTGTGGTCATGACATGAATAACGTGAAAATCCCGGTACGTTCGTCGTCAAACTCGTTTCTCCAGACAGGTGTGGCTCATACCCGTATATTACGGGCCGCGGAATGCGGGTATGCGCCACAGGACTTTGACAATTTATACCGACCCAGGAACGGCAAGAACAGACATTGGTAATTTAAGTGCGAGTTAAGAGAAACTGACATTGGTGGCGTTGACACTGGTAATTTAAAGGCGACAGCGTTAAGAAAAACTGACATCAGCGGTGTTGACGCGACGAATGCAAAGAATAGAAATCAGACTCCCAGCAGGAATCGAACCCAAGAATTCTGCGTGGCAATCAAGTATTCTACCACAGAGCCACGTCAGGTCTCGAAACTGCTTTGGGAGAACACCCTATGCAGGCATAATGTTGGTGAAACGTATATTGTGGTTGCAGTGCTGGCCATCTAATTTTATAAACATTACATACGCACCCCTATGACGAAGGAGTCGTGTCGTGTTAACGTCAGTTGTATACTTAACACCATACATTGTAGTTGGTCTATAGGTAGCACTATCCAGGGCTACCATCCTTGCAAGCACAAGCTCTACATATCAGCTTACGGCTTCTGGTGTTGGCAATATCCATGTTCTGTTGGCATCGTTACACATCCCCAAACAACTGGTTATATGAAACATATGCGACTGTTCAAAATGTCTGTGCGTGCAACCTTTGTACATATCTTTAGCGTAATTTCATAACGTTTCACTCGAAACAAAAATTGCAACACATTCACATTACCTCCGGATGCTTCGCAAAACATCGATTCCCATGGTATTGGGATCTGATAAATTTTTTCACATTCATTTCTCCCCACAACGACCAGAGATTGGAACAATCTACCTGCACCACTCACAAGCATAACTAGCACCAATAACTTCAAAATCGCACTTCAGAGTTTCCTTTCATGTTAACATCGCTCAGTGTCTGTTTTACACACCTTTGATTGTTTTGTATATGTCTTTGCTGTGCTTCTGGAAATTTCGTGTTTTACCATTATATCTTTCCTAGGAGTGTATTCAACGATGTCCCGGGCCAATTAAGTGTTTTAGTTGCCGTGTTGTTTACTTCACGTACTTTTACCTTTCTTCTTGTAACTGAAATTTCTAAAAATTGTCATCGCGATATTTTTATTTTTATTTTTATGTTTTTGTATCTATAACCTAGTAGTTATTATGTGTTAATTTTTGCCCCTCCCCTCTTCAATGTACGTTTGTACCCTGAGGGTATTTCAAATAAAATAAAAGTCAGCAGATTCCACGTACCTTGGGAATCGATGTTATGCGAAGCATGCGGAGGGAAGGTGACTGTGTTGTAATGTTTTATTGAGCGAAACGTTACGAAATTACGCTAAAGATATGTACAAATGTTGTACGCACAGACATATGTTCCACAGTCGCATATGTTTTGCTTAACAAGTTGTTTACAGTTGCGTAACGATGCCAACAGCAATAGCAACACCAGAAGCGGTAAACTGATATGTAGCGCTTGTGCTCGCCAGGATGGTAGCCCTGGACACTGCAACATATATCAACTTCAGTGGATGGCGCTTTACTATAATTGATGTTAACCCGGCGTGACGGCTGTATCATCGGAGTACATATGTAATGTTTATAAAATTGGAGAGCCAGCACTGCAACGACAATTGACGTTTCACGAACATTAGGGTCTATTCGAAAAGCAGTTCCGAGACCTGGCGTGGCTCTGTGGTAGAATGCTTGATTGCCACGCAGAATGCTTGGGTTCGATTCCTGTTGGGACCCTGACATTTATTATTTCCATTCGTCCGGTCAACGCTGCTGATGACGTCAGCTTTTTTAACGCTCTGGCGTTAAAAGTACCAATGTTTGTCTCGCCGTTCTTGGTTAGTCTAAACTGTCAATCACCTGTGGCACATACCCGCCCCGGTGGTATGTGCCACAGGGTTTGCCCGAAAGAGTTTGACGACGTACGCGACGGGATTGTCATTATTCATGTCACGACCAGCGAGTCACATTCGTGAAACCATCTTATTCTCACATACTAATTTTGGTCTACCCCAAGTTAAAGGGGTAATCACGAGATCACCCAGACGTAGGCGGCTAGATAGATAGATAGATAGATACGCAGATAGAAACGCTAAAGTGCCTGCAGTACGCAAAGAAATGCTTCGCATTTAAAAAAGGGATCTGTGGTATGTGCCGTATATGATTGCTTTATTTATTTCTGAAAACTGACAATAAAGTTCTGCAAACTGCACAGTATTCATGCATAAGTCATGCATGTGTTGCGGCTGAAATGTAAAGGAGGAGGAGAAAAAGAAAAGCGGAAAGACAGGGAGGTTAGCCAGTTCTCAGACCGGCTGGCTATCCTCTGTTGGGGGGAAGGGGTAAGGGGAATAAAAGATGATAGAAGAGAGATGTCAAAAAATGGAAAGTCTAGAGTGCCTTTTTTGAAGCTGTTGGCACTGGAACAATTATATAACTTGAAAAAATCAGTTTCATCCAAATGATTATTGTGTATTGTGTATTTCACCAAATGATTATTGTGTATTGTGTATTTCACCAAATGATTATTGTGGCTTGCACTGACGTCACTGAAACCGCCATGTTGGTGCACCGCACGGTAGGATGCAAGGTTTTTGACGTCGCATGAAATGTTATTGTCACATCACTTGCAAGTTCCATTGTTATTGACGTACTGAGGCCAATAATGTTGTCGCCGCGTCGTTTAATATTCAGGCAGATTAAGTGCAATGTGTTTATGCTGCCTTTACGTCATGTTGTGAACCCTTACGTTATGAAGCTGTCAATAGCCTCCGGGATTTTGGTTGCTGGAGATTGTCTCAGACACTTGCATGCTTTATTGGGATGACATGTGGATCCAATATTGATGTTTTGTAAGCCTTAGCATTTCCACCTCTTTCCCCATACGGCCATTCGACAGCTTGTGCTGTTTGGTGCGGAATACAGTAAAAGATCGTTAATTCAAACTCGAAGAAAACTTTGAAACTGTTCGAATTACCTTATAGTGCTAGAATGAATGAACATTTCGCCACGCTGCAGGGGCACAAACCCAAACAAGCCACCTCTGGACTTGTTATCGCAAACTAGGCGCTACTACACGTTTGCGGCAGGTGATTCTGTAAACTAAGTTCATATCGCTCTAACAGTGAACAGAATTAAATGAGCAGTCAGAACGCCAGAAACAAGCACCATCATGTATTCATATGAGCAGTGAGCCTTAATGTGAAAATATGTGACGCTCTTTATGCTCCAAAAGACGTTTATTTACGCACAATCAGAATTAAAAGTACTTAGTAATCTGCATTCGCTTGCGTTTTTTTCCATCGCGACTCCATGTGCATCGCTTGTAGTTTGCCCAAGAGACCCAGCACAGTATGCGAATTCTTATCTGCTGAGAAATGCTGCTGTTTCTTGTTTTGCATCTTTAGTAAACTTGGTCTGGTTTTGCAACACACTGGGATAAGGGTTGCCAGGTTTGGCCACTTTTGCGCCAATTTGGCTGCTTGATGGGTATTTTCTTTTCCCCTCGACTAAAGCAATATTATCAATATATGTTGACGTCGACGCCGCTGGTGTTTCATTATATGTTACCAAACATGGAAGTCAAAGCGGGCTTCCAATTCTAAAAATTCAATTTGGCACTTTGATTAGGCAGATAATGAGCGTTATTGAAAGGATGGCGCCGTGTCCAAAGCAGGTGGTCACTGGTGGCGATCACAATATATATACAAAAGAATTACACGTTTATAAACTGCTAGTCAAACAGGCTGCAGCACACACATGAAAAATGCTTTTTGATATGTGACTGGGACTCAGTGAGAGCTTGCATGGGGCATCATTTTGCGGATCACCCATTGCTGAACGTGGCTTAATTTAAACCACAGTTGGAAGTGAACAGGAATCAAAAGCGCTCCGCATCCAGGGCGATCTGCACTCACCGATATTAGAAATTGTATATCCCTACATTTCAAGTGAACACTGAAAAACAAGCACAAAATTGGGACAGTTGGCAACACAAAGATTAACTAAGAACCGTTGTTAGTGAGCGCTTTTGTTGCCACCTTGTCCTCTTGTTTCTTGGTTGTTCAGTGTTTTCTTTAGAATGTCCTACCCACTCGCCCAAAAATGAATTCTTCTAAGATATTCGCCGAACTACTTGTATCTTTTCTTAGGCTTAGGTAGGGACTGTAATTCTGGATTTGTCATCACATTATCAATTATTGCGAAAGTAGCGACAACTTGTGCTTCAAGGCCAGCAACTTCGATTTTGAGTGCATTCATCATACCGTAGACTTTTTATTGTCGCAACTTCCAGTCATTTAAAAAAAGTCATGTAAAACGTGTGAATACTCCATCCTACAACAGCGTAAGCACTACGTCATCATGCATGAAATGATTGCTCAAGTCAAGAATTTATGCTGGAATCTCAGGAATTATAATTTTGAAGTGTTCGTGCTGCACATATTTACATTTTCGCTCAAAGGCTTTTGCATTTAGCTTTTAAATAAAAATATGGAAGTGGTCTTAGGCTTAGGTAGGGACTGTAATTCTGGATTTGTCATCACATTATCAATTATTGCGAAAGTAGCGACAACTTGTGCTTCAAGGCCAGCAACTTCGATTTTGAGTGCATTCATCATACCGTAGACTTTTTATTGTCGCAACTTCCAGTCATTTAAAAAAAGTCATGTAAAACGTGTGAATACTCCATCCTACAACAGCGTAAGCACTACGTCATCATGCATGAAATGATTGCTCAAGTCAAGAATTTATGCTGGAATCTCAGGAATTATAATTTTGAAGTGTTCGTGCTGCACATATTTACATTTTCGCTCAAAGGCTTTTTGCATTTAGCTTTTAAATAAAAATATGGAAGTGGTTTTCACATATGTGTGACTGCTTTTAGTGCCCTTGGCTCAAGTTGTCTACTTTTGGCTATTCTCCCAAATTTTCTGGCTATTTTTTGCCTTTTCGACCTGGCAGCACTGACTGCTATCACTCTGTACCGACTTCTGGAGGAGCAATGAAAACAAGGGGCTCTAAGTTCAAATTAACGGATGTGGATACCGACGCGTTCGACTTATCTGGAGTGTCCCCTCATAGAAATACACAGGTTGTGCTGGGACCAGGGCGTCAGTTCGAATTAACTGAGTTCGGATTAACGAGCTTTTACTGTATTGCCTTTTTAAAAGCAAACCAGAATCATTGAAACTAATGATCACAATTCAGCAGCACACAGTAGTCATTTAGTGAACCCAATTTCTGACAATATATAATCATCCCAAATGTGAGCAGCCTGAAGGAAGCTGCATTAGTTGTACTCACAAGGAAATACATAGTTTAATTTTGCATGTTACCTGTAATGAATGCATGATGAAAGTGCATACTGTCATGTATGTGCAGTGGTATGGTGCTTTTATGCAATAAATAAAATATTCATAAGGTGCATTTTGCATTGCATTTCCTTTAAAAAACACATTGGATGAACATCCCAAGGAATGCGATGCGGGCTTGTTGGTAGCACATCTTCAATAGGTTTCTTTGTAGTGCAGATGCATGACAGGACAAAATGAAGGCACATATTGCCACGCGCATTTCTAAATTCACAGTTGCTGTATTCGGTTTTCGCCCTCAAAGACTGTGAGCAACGCTCATCGCAAACCGCGCCTCTTTGTTCGAGAAGCTTCGCGATTTTTCTAGATCATTTTGTTTAGATTGCGCGCAAAACGCGAACACTCGAGCTTATTCCAGAGCTTGCGCGACAACCAGCGATAAGGCTGGAATATTCAATGGCCACACTTGTAAATGCCGACGTGCTTCACGACTCGCCAGTTGATCGACCGCCGACGCTCCGTTCGCCGCTATCTGTGCCAGTGTGTATTGCTCTAACGTGACTTTAGGTTTCGCGGCCACAAGTTCGGCCAAATAGTTTCTTCTTTGAAACGCCGACTGTTGCCTTCATCGACATCACGACCACGTGACATCTGGTGGAAGTGCTGCTTCTTTCATGTACCGGATACCCCCGTCAAGCCGTGAATCCAGCGCCAGTCGTGAAAACATCGACAACCCCGAGCAGCGAACAAGCCGCAGGCAACAAGGTCTACCACCGGATTACGGGCCACTATCTGACAAGACTCGAAGACCAAGGCCATGACCTCGACTGCGGCAACGATCACAGCCACTGCGCCACAGCCGGCCATCGTGATGCAGCAGCCAAGGGAGCCACCGACTTTCCGTGGATCATCGTTCGAAGACCCGGATACCTGGGTGGAGTCGTACTACCGAGTGGCCACCCTCAACCACTGGGACTCGGAGGAGAAGCTGCGTTGCGTCTACTTATACCTGGAAGACGCGGCAAGGACCTGGTTCGAGAATCGGGAGTCTGCACTTCAAACCTGGGATCTCTTCCGCGGCACATTCCTCGACACGTTCAGGAGCATCGCCCGAAAAGAACGGGCCGTGGCCTTGCTTGACACACGGGTGCAACTGCCCAATGAACACGTGACCATCTACGCAGAAGAAATGACGTGACTGCTCCACCACGCCGACCCTGCCATGCCCGAAGAGAGGAAAGTTCGCCTCCTCGTGAGAGGCGTCAAGCAGGAGCTTTTTTCAGGGACTGATGCAGAACCCACCTACCAGTGTCCAAGAATTTGTCGCTGAAGCAACGACAATTGAGAAGACGCTAGAGATTGAGAAGCATCGGGATGATGCTTTTTCAGAGGGTGCCATTGCCACGCGCGTTTCTTATTTTTACAGTTGCTGTATTCGGTTTTCGCCCACAAAGACTGTGAGCAACGCTCATCGCAAACCGCGCCTCTTTGTTCGAGAAGCTTCACCATTGTTGTAGATCACTTTGTTAAGATTGCGCACAAAACGTGAACACTCGAGCTTATTCCAGAGCTTGCGCGATAACAAGCGATAAAGCTGGAATATTCGATGGCCACACTTATAAATGCCGACGCGCTTCATCGCTTGTCAGTTGACTGACGGCCGATGGTCCGTTCGGCGCTATCTGTGCCAGTGTGTATTGCTCTAATCTGAGTTTACGTTTCACGGCCACAAGTTCGGCCAAATAAAGAGTTTCTTCTTTGAAACGCCTACTGTTGCCTTCGTCAACGTCACGGCCATGTCACGTCGACGAAGGCACATATAGACCCACAGTTAAGGCACATATAGACACACAGTGTGTCTATATGTGCCTTCATTTTGTCATGTCGTGTATGTGCGCTACAAAGAAACCTATTGAAGAATGAGTATCATAGTATAACTACAGAAATACAAATGTGCCTGCGTGGATGCACTCATATGTATGTTTGGCCAGCTGCAAGAACAGAATTTAGCGATAACAGCCAACAACATTACTCACACACATAATTTAACTTTCAATTACGCGTGGTCTACATATACAGCAAACAGCGGGCGTCTTTGCCTAAGAGCTGTACCTTCACGTTGGTGCATGAGCGAGCCAAAAGGATAAAGTAAGGTTCAGATCTTTGACATCAAAGATATGAAAAGTTCTCGGTGGACGTCAGCAAACCTAAGCGCAGAGCCTCCCCCCCCCCACTCTCCGAAACCGACAGTGATGACAGCGACACATCACAAGACACGTTAAATAAAATCTTACGTCTCACACGAGAAAACCATGATAGTATCCACACCCTATCACGCCGGCCGAGTAGTAGCACTAGAGCAAAAAGCCACCATAAAAGCTAAATGCAAAGCCAAACAAGCACTCCCCACGGATGCGATGGCGCACCTGCCTGGGCAGGCAAATCCAATGTAATCGCCATGGCTTCCACAACCCAAACCACCCTAGAAATTTCGCAGTGGAATTACGCTAGCTACGCTACGCGAAACGCAAAATCCCACAGCAGCAGTACATTAAAGCTCAATCCAAAAAGCTTCACGTAATATTACTGCAGGAAACCCTTTGTGACACACTCACACTATCAGGTTACCACCCAATCTCACAGCGAGGGGAGGCCAAGAGAGGTATATCCACGCTCATCCGTAATAAATTCGCTCACATAGTACACAAAGTGTTACCTGCCCGCAGCCGCCTAGAGGCGATACTCATTGAACTCGTACCGAACCGATTATTAAAACAAAACGTCTTCGTCCTTAACGTTTACAGCTCCCCGTCGGAGTACCGGCAGTCCTTTCACGCGATCCTAACTAAAGCCACAACCCTCGCGCGAAACTCTCCGCTCATCATAGCAGGAGATTTCAATGCACCCCACCCGTCATGGGGCTACCCCCAGGCAACGGCCAAGGGCACTAACCTTATGCGAGCAATAGACGACCTGTCCCTCACACTCATTACAGATCACTGATTCCCTAGGAGACTAGGCACATCAGTACGCCGCGACACTACACCGGACTTAATATTCACCCGTAACGTCACGGGCCACACCTCGACCAATACGCAGGAGAACCTGGGCAGCGACCACTTCATATACGCATCGAAGTACCCAACACAACAGCCCCACCCCGTACATTCACGCTCACGAAGTGGGATGCATTTCGCACCCTCCGCAAAAACAACACTACTACATACAACACATTCACCGAAATACTTTCCTCCCTCCAGGAAGACGTCGTCAAAGCAACGAAAACCATACAAACAGAACTCGAGGTCCCGAGAATGGACCCACACCTAGCACACATGCTCGAGGCAAAAGCATCGATACTCGCACGCTGGAAAACACAACGACTCAACAGACGCTTACGTAAACGCACAGCAATACTTAACCAAGACATCGCTCAATACTGTACGGAGCTTGCAAGACTCCAATGGCACGAGCTCTGCTCGGCGGTCGATAGCCGCATGCGAACGGTAGGTAAATGGAACCTCCTAAAACATATGCTCGACGACCGCCAAACAAAATACAACCAGACTCATGCCATAGACCGCCTTCTACACTCGCACAAGAAGACGGGAGGAACGGAGACAACCTTCCGTGAGGAAATCGCCAGACGACACCTACCCCTACATGCAGCACAACCCACCGACTACCCACAAACAGAATGTCAAGCAATACCCGATCTCGACGACCCCTTCACGGAGTCTGAAATTCGGGAAGCTTTATACAACCTCAACAGTAGATCGGCCCCTGGTCCTGACAGGGTAACCAACCGCCTGCTGCGAAACTTAGACGACCAAGCCATCACAATACTCACGAAAGACATAAACCACATGTGGGAAACCGGCCACGTGCCTGAACAATGGCGCACAGCCACACTAGTCCTCCTCTCAAAGCCAGGCTAATCACTCAACTTTGATAATCTACGCCCCATCTCCTTGACCTCATGTATAGAAAAAGCAGCTGAACATGCTATCCTAAACCACGTATCGCGTTACATAGAAGACAATGAACTATTTCCATTCAATATGGTAGGGTTTCGATCACATCTCTCAACACAAGACGTCATGTTATTACTAAAGAACAGATCTTCGACTCAAAAACGAGAGATGTCCGCGGCATCCTCGCCCTAGACCTCACCAAAGCATTCGACACAGTCTCCCACCGCTTCATACTGGAATCCAGTGCCAGCCTCGGCCTCGGTAAAAGATTCCAGGCATACGTCCCCTTCTTTTCCTGCAAGACAGAAAAATTGAAGGACACTTTGTACATTCCAAAGTGTGTTCGGCGAAAGCGTGTGGCCATTCCACTGACGGAAAGACGGACGGACAGACGGACATCCGGACGGACATCCATCCGGACGGACGGACGGACGGACGGAAGGACATCCGGACGGACGGACGGACAGACGGACATCCGGACGGACGGACAGACGGACATCCAGACGGACGGACAGACGGACATCCGGACGGACGGACGGACATCCAGACATCCGGATGGACAGACGGACATCCGGACGGACAGACATCCGGACGCACGGACAGACGGACATTCGGACGGACGGACGGACATCCGGATGGACGGACGAACGGACAGACGGACATCCGGACGGATGGATGGACGGACGGACATCCGGACGGACGGACAGACGGACATCCGGAAGGACGGACGGACATCCGGACGGACGGACAGACGGACATCCGGACGGACGGACGGACGGACAGACGGACATCCGGACGGACGGACGGACATATGGACGGACAGACGGACATCCGGACGGACCGACGGACTGACATCCGGACGGACGAACGGACAGACGGGCATCCGGACGGACGGACGGACGGATATCCGGACGGACGGACAGACGGACATCCGGGCGGACGGACGGACAGACGGACATCCGGACGGACGGACGGACAGACGGACATCCGGACGGACGGACGGACATCCGGACGGACGGACGGACGCACATCGGACGGACAGACGGACATCCGGACTGACGGACGGACGGACATCCGGATGGACGGACGGATAGCGGACGGACGGGCGGACACCGGACGGACACCGGACGGACGTGAGCATGAGACATTAAAGGCTTTCGCCTTAAAAGCACAACTACGAGTATCAAAACTAACATCCGACATATACACATTAGGTCCCAACGGGACACCACAAGGGGCGGTCATTTCTCCACTCCTTTTCAACATAGTAATGAAGCGACTATCCGACAAACTTCGCGACATCCCTAACATAAACCATGCTATACACGCGGACGACATAACCATCTGGTGTCCGGGAGGCTCCCTCGCTGAAGTAGAGCAGGCCCTTCAAGTCGCTCTGGATACCACGGAAGCCTACCAGTAGCGTAGCCAGAAATATTTTTCCGGGGGGGGGGGGGGGGGGTTCAACAATACTTTATGTATGTTCGTGCGTGCGTTTGTATGTGTGCGTGCATATATACGCAAGCAAAACTAAAAAATTTCAGGGGCGGGGGGTTTGAGCCCCCCAACCACCCCCCCCTTGGCTACGCCACTGAAGCCTACCTACAAAACAGCGGACTGCGACTGTCACCCACGAAATCAGAATTGCTGCTCTACCGGCAATCTCACCAAGGCGTTCGTCATATAATCCCCTTAGACGAGCTCCCCATAGCACTACAAACAGAAGACGGGCAACGAATACCCCGCATTGACTCCATACGCATTCTCGGCCTTCTTGTCGAGGCCACCGGGCGCCATGCACGTACTATAATGCAAATCAAAGCTAAAACAGAAAACATGCTCCGACTCATCCATCGAGTCTCGGGCCGCAGGAAAGGCCTAGGCGAGGCCAACCTCCTGCGCATATTCCACGCGTTTCTAATGAGCCACGTAAATTACGTCACCTCTGTCCACAACTGGACAAACGTGGAAAAGACGAAACTCAACATACTCATGCGCAAAAGCATTAAACAAGTCCTCGGCCTACTCCCCAAAACACGAGTACCTTCCGTCTTGACCAACTAGGCATGCACAATGACATCGAAGAAGTGATCGAGGCCCAGACCACGGTCCAAGTCGTCCGCCTCTCCTCCTCCAAAGCAGGCCGTCGACTTCTAAACGAGGCTGGCATGTCCCCAAACCCTTACCTTGAGCGCGCGGTCACCCTCCCGAGAGATGTCAGAGATACCTACATGGTAACCCCATTCCAACGAAACGTCCACCCACAACACAACAGGGGCAGACGCCTCGCCCACGCTCGCGCGATCCTCGACCGCAGCGCCGCGAACCGCGACTCTACCGTATTCGTCGATGCGGTGCAATATGGTAGCTCCTCCACCTTTGCACTCGCGGTAGTGGACGGCGACGGAGTCCTATGCTCAGCCGCCTCGGTTAGGCTAGAAACGAGCGCCATAGCCGAGCAGGTCGCCTTAGCTTTAGCGATTGCAGACCCCCTCGCACACTAGCATTTTCACAGACTCCTGCGCCACCATTCGGGCCTACGAAACCGGCAATATCGCGCGTGAAGCAGCCCACATTTTACAAACACACAAGCACAGGGGCTCGCACTACCTCTCTTGGTTCCCTGCCCATATGGGAAAAGACATCCACTCAAGGCAACCCAACCTCAACGAAGCGGCTCATGACCGAGCGCGAGAACTGGCCCGCCGCGACGATCAATCAGCCACCGAAGAGTTGGGCCCAGACGTAGAGTTCAACGACCCCTTACTAACCTACCACGAAATCACATCTCACTATCGATTCCGGCAGAAGCCAATACCCCATGCCACATACAAAGCTCGAACGCGTGCAAGCGGTAGCCATTCGCATGCTACAAACGAGATCGTACCCATCACGGGCCCGACTCAGTCTTTACAACTCGGACATCACTGCACAATGCCCAGATTGTGCAGAAGTTAATTGTACACTCTCGCACAAGCTCCGGCAGTGTCCCGCGTTACCTCAGGGACCTCTCTCCAGTGAGTCCGACTGGGAAGGGGCACTCAGAATGCTCTGAGCGGAGCTCCACCACCAACTAAAGGCAGTCCAGAGGGCCCAAGAACTGGCGGAACGCCTCCACGTTCCCGCCTCGACTCGGCCGTCGCCTACAGTAGCGGCTGCAAGGGTGTCCCTCATGGATCGCCCGGCAACTTAAGCTCCTCAGGACCTTTCAATAAAGTTCTTGACTGACTGACTGCCACAACATGATTTTTGTTGCATTTATTCTGCTGCATGACGTTTTAAAGGCGATAGTCTTTCTTGGGATACTTGAACGCAAAAATTTTGGTCTGTCTGGCTGTCTGTCGGTCTGTCCGTTACCCGATTCAGCTAGCTACAGGGCAAAAGTTTAACTAATTTCTGAACGCCCAGCAATCTTGAACTTGTGTTTTCGTTCATACATTGAACATATTCGATCAAAAAGAAAATACAACGCATACCTGAGGCACAACATTAATATGTAAGTATCAGTCGTGTGTACTTTCATTAGAAAATACACAGATACGTAATTCTAAAGACCCTAGTGTCTTTTACGCTGTGCTGAAAATGCGAAGCTGTGCATGAACTGCGACGCTTTGCACGAAAAAGCGCTTTGCCGACGATAAAATCCAGCCGCTGGCAGTGGCCCTTGGTTCAGCACAAGCTCATGTTTTAGATGTGAAGCATCTTATGGCGAAGCTTAATCTGGTGGTGGTGGTGGTGGTGGAGTGCCGGCGTGACCACCCTTACTGCGCATGCGCAAACCCTTTAAAAAAATAAAAATAAAAAACTTCCTCTCCCCCCTCTCTCTCCTCTAGGCATCCCTCCCCGCGGCAACCACACCCTCACTGCGCATGCGCCTCCCCTCCCCTCTCTCCCCCTCTTGCGCTCCCCCCCTTCTCTCCTATAGGCATACCTGCCCGCGGCGTCCACACCTCCCACTGCACATGCGCGTCCCTCCTCTCCCCTCTCCTACGCTCCCCCCTCTCTCGCCTCGCGACGCTGACGCCGGCAGCGTCTGCTAGCGAGTTTCTTGGTTGAAAAAACCGACTGCTCGCGCTGCACAACCGTTCACTGGCCACCCCGTATATATGGCAATGGATCTTGACCTCCAAGGTGGTGCCGGTGGGAATTTCTCCTGTGCGTTGTTGAACAATAAAAATTCGCAGCGTGCGCGTTAACTAAAAGCGGAGTGCGGGTCTCTGTGTCCAGTCGGAGTATTCTGTCTCTCATTGCCCATTAGCAGCGATTGGCACGTTCCAGTAGGAAACACTGCTCCATCACTGCCTGCTTTGCGCCTCCCCAGTTTTCTCTCCTGCTCAACGCTGCGATGAGCGCCAGCGTCAACGCCACCGCCAGTGCAAGCGTTAGCGCCCGCTGCTTCACATCTACACATGGTTCCCTTTAGCGGGAGATGGTGTAATTTTTTTCTCTAAAGCAATAGTTTCTGTGATGGAATGAAAAAAAAAACTTGCGAAACGTCGGGCAGAGCGCGTTGAAGTGCTCAGAGCGCGTTGAAGAGAAAACACCATCTCCCGCTAAAGGGAACCATGTGTAGATGTGAAGCAGCGGGCGCTAACGCTTGCACTGGCGGTGGCGTTGACGCTGGCGCTCATCGCAGCGTTGAGCAGGAGAGAAAACTGGGGAGGCGCAAAGCAGGCAGTGATGGAGCAGTTTTTCCTACTAGAACATGCCAATCGCTGCTAATGGGCAATGAGAGACAGAAGACTCCGACTGGACACAGAGACCCGCACTCCGCTTTTAGTTAACGCGCACGCTGCGAATTTTTATTGTTCAACAACGCACAGGAGAAATCTCCCACCGGTACCACCTTGGAGGTCAAGATCCATTGCTATATATACGGGATGGCCAGTGAACGGTTGTGCAGCGCGAGCAGTCGGTTTTTTCAACCAAGAAACTCGCTAGCAGACGCTGCCTGCGTCGGCGTCGCGAGGCGAGAGAGGGAGGAGCGTAGGAGAGGAGAGAGAGGGGGGTGACACGCATGCGCAGTGGGAGTGTGAACGCCGTGGGCAGGGATGCGTAGAGGAGAGAGGGGGGGGCGTAGGAGAGGAGAGAGAGGGGGAGCGCGCATGCGCAGGGGGAGTTAGACGCCGCGGGCAGGGATGGAGAGAGGCGGGAGTGTAAGAGGGGGAGAGAGGGAAGGGAGGCGCATGCGCAGTGTGGGTGTGGTTGCCGCGGGGAGGGATGCCTAGAGGAGAGAGAGGGGGGAGAGGAGGTTATTTATTTTTATTTTTTTTCAACTGTTTGCGCATGCGCAGTAAGGGTGGGCACGCGGCACACCACCACCACCACCGGATTAAGCTTCGCCATAAGATGTTTCACATCTAAAAAGTTTTTTGATTGCACCTGTAGCTAATTTTGCACAGCATCTATGACTTCTGCATCAATAGCAATTCTTTTTCCATCAATGCTCCAAACATATGAAAATCGTCTGGAGCCAGGTTTCGACTGCATAGCGGGTGTTCCAGCTATTCAAATCCCAACTCATTTATTGTATTGGCCGTCCATTTAGCAGAATGTGGCCTAGCTTTACCTTGCTGCAGGATGGCACCTTGTCACAGTTTTTTACTATGTTTAAATGTGATTTCAGGTTTCTTTGCAGCACATAACAACAGTTCGCAATTTTCACAGTTTCGCCTCGTGGGGTGAAATGAATGCCTACCCCACCTTCCATGTTCCAGATTATTGTTCGCATATCTTACCAGCTCCTGGTTAACATTCACATTCCTTAACTTCTGGGGATGATGAGTTGTTCTAAACTATGCTCGCAGCCTTACTTTCCGGTTCATGATTATGTACCCAAGTTTCATGTACATTAACAATTTGCTGTAAAAAGTCCGATCTTGCTCGTTACGATAGCGAGTCAAATGTTTACAAGGGAGGTGTCCGAACTTTGTGCCTTATGCGGTGCTGAAGATTCATTTGGGAACAACCCTGTTTACACTTTCGAAAAATTTCGTCTGTTTTGTTACATGAAATACGCTGAACCAAAATTGACAAGTAAATTGTTGGCGATTTCATCCATTGTGATTCGTCAGTCTTCCATCACCATAACCTCAAATGTCGATGGCTTGCTCTATTATTCCACGTCACATAAAAAAGTTATTCCTGTTAGAAGCACGCTGTCCATTCGTAGGTCTTGCTTTGTGATTAACAAATGTCACCATACTGTGCTTGCATTCGATGATTTCCTGATGTTTAACACCTTCCAAAAGTAAAAGTGGATCACTGCCCTCATTTCCTCCCTATGGAGGCTGGCAATGGGGCTGTCATGCTTAACGTCCCTATTACACTCTAACAACTAAAGTGGGCATAATAGTGACATTCCATAGAAGTGTTGCAGATGACACTAATTCAGTACTGGATACTAGCAGTGTTAACAAACCCTAGTGCGAGAGATAGCAAAAGTTGGTTTACTTTTTGACGTCCCTCGTATATATTACAATTATTACAATAAAATTTTACAATCAATTTTTCGATTTATGCAAATGATACTTTCCTTACCATTTAATTGTCATTTTGCCACGCTGTAGGCAGCTTATGCATGAAGTGCCTTTTGGAGCTTCTGTGTTATATCACGACACTTACAGTGATACATTCAATCGCACTTGGTGCTAAAAAATCAATTTGCTTGAAAATTGTTTTCTCTTATTTTTGTCACGTGGACAGGAACTCTGGTAACATCCATCAGAACTTCAGTCACTATCTTCAGGTGTCGATATAGCTGACAAGTAGTCATAGGTGCTGGCACACTTTCAAAATATATTTTGCGACAAGATTTCTGGACTTTATATATCATTTAATGTTTACAGTAAGCTTGAAACTGCCTTGCTGTAACTAACACGATGTGAAGCATGCAGTGTGTTTAAGAACTACATTATGAAAAGCTTTATTGCATTCTAGAGCAACCTTTATTAAAGCTATGTTGCCTGTTTGAGATCATTCTCAATTTGGGAGTGCGGCCAAGTGTAGGTGTAGGCCCTTCTGTAATGCAAACGAAGGTGTGTGGGGCACGTAGCACAGAAGCGCATTTACATTCGGCCGTTCTCCTAAAGCAATAATACTCTTATTAGGCAAGATACATCAACAACACTTCAACGACCAATAGCTAACGAAACATTGGTAACAGATATGTAGCACGCTTGCAAAACAGTGCAACAACTTTCAATTTAACGTTTCTTTAGCGTGTATTGAACATAATAAAGGAACTTTTAATTGGTTATCGGACGCCAGAAGTCGACTACATGTTGGTTGTTGGCACGTAGCACGTTTAAAAACAATGTAACAACTTTCAATTTAATGTTCCTTTAGCGTCTATTGAAAATTATTAAGGAAATTTCTATTAGTTATCGGTGGCCAATGGCCGACGGATTGTTGGTAGCTGGTTAGATGCGAAAAACAAACCAGCGAAAACTTAGGACAAGGACATCTAACTATGAACCAACCGGCCCAGCTTTTCACGCTTCTGGTAGCTGGTATATTGGATGGTGTAACGATTTTCATTTGACTGTTGGTAGTTTTATAGATTTTTCCCAATAAAATGTGTATTCATGGTTGGTGCAAATTTTTGCAAGGGATCTTATTTTCAACGTTGTGTTATTATTTTTACTAGATTGGTTTTATCTCTAACAACTGTTAACTCAAAGTCTTCTTTTTAGCCCACCATTAAATAATCTACAAGCAACGTTTAAGCATGTTTCTCTTGCGTACTTCATTACTTTGTGCGTGTGCTAGTGGTCTACAACTTACGCACTGTCCGTTGCTGTAATTCTAAAGTGGCAGTCATAAAGTGAAACTGCTGACATTATTAGCCTTACGTGACTGCTTCTTTCGTCCATTGTTCAATAAAAGGTAAGCAAAGCATTGAAAAGAATTGAATTCACTTTCGATACCACATATGCGTACCACGCTGACTTCATTAGTCCAATGTTTAGCGATATGCTGGCGCGGCCGACAGATGGCCTGTGATGAAATCTGTTTTATGCTGACGCATTATGGGTTCTATAAGCAAGCATTTATCATGCTTTAATTGAGTTCTTATTGGAAACCATATTAAGGATAGATCATGTTTAGTATTCAGCTCCAACACTGGTGCGGACGTAATCTCGTACAACACAGCCATAAGTTGTCAAAGCCGAACGACACAAATGTAAGACACTAATGATAAGCATGAGTAATAAGTAAGAGCAAACGTTACGTGGTATGCTTTTGGAGGCTGTTTTGTGTTGCTTCTCGCAATGCACGTTTATTGAATTTATGCTCAGCTGGTTTCGCATTTCAAAAATTTATTGAGTTTACAGTCACCATTACGGCATTTCCCAGTGCCACAATCACCTTTACTATTATATCTTCGCTGCAAGACAAAAGTGCTTATTTTACTACAACAATCAATTTAGTATAAATTTCAAAAGAAATAGTCACATTTTAACCTGAAAGTGTTTTATGCCGAGGCCCACCAAGATTTTAGTGACGTATTTCCGTCACGGATAGGACGTTCATAACATGCACGCCTTCAAATGAGAAAGACAAAAAAAACTTCTAGAAAAATGTTCCCCCCTCCCGGAATCGAACCTCCGACTCCTCGGCGTGCGACGGAATGCGCCCGACGCTCTACCGACTGAGCAAAAGAGGCAGACGAAGCACATCCTAGAAACGCGCGTTAAATCTCTCACAAAATCTCTGTCGCTCGGTTATCTCCTTTCGCATGGCCGGTAGTGACGCCGTCTGTGAGCGATGAAGAGAAGTTATGCGGCATGACACGTACTAGCGCCGATAGAGAACGATCCGTCGACGTCGCAGTTAAAGCATGGCGTTCGGAATTGCGCGCCGGCACGTAATCTCTGAGGTCATGGTTAAAGCGTCTCGATAGCAGCAACAAACATTGACCACGCTAGCATCGGGGAGTCGCCCTAGACGCAGGTGCGTGTCACTCTTAGATATGCTATTTGCATGTCGCTTCGTGTTAGCGTGTGACGGCTCGTTGCCGGAGTAGTGCAGCTTCCACATGCACCAATGGTGTTTCGCCGCCTACTACGTCGAGTGCGATAGCACTGACTTATAAAACTGCTGCAGTGAGCGGTGCGGAAAGGAAATGATGTCGACGGACGAATGTGGTGCCTTGGTGGAGCGAGAAGGAGGCCAGTGGAACGCAGAACGCCTGCGCGCGCTCGCGGCTCAAGCTCTGCCTCCTTGTTGCTGAAGCGCAGTGTGTTCGTGTATACATGAGCACAGGCGTAGGTTACCGCATCACTCGGGAGCACACACCGTGCCGTTTCTCTCCTGAAATGACGACGCTTTGAAGTGCACAGTACTAGTGTTTATTACGGGCTTATTGATGTCATTATTGCGCGCGATTCGGGATACGCTGTGTCCAGGTATAGGTTAAAAAGTTCAACTACCACAACGGTTAAATCCATCGTCATGTGCTTTAGTCGTCGCGATGGAGTTGTGCCACTAAGCGACTACGTGGGTGCATACACGTGAAATGGTGCTATAGCTGTAAAACACCAATAGGCATTGTACAAACTCTCATAATCACTACACAATAAGCGCTACTCCTATAAACACACTTTTCACTTTCGTGTTATACCGATTCCTATGACGGAGGGATCAGCCATGTTTTTTTTCTTTTGCCGGAAGGGCGAAGCAACGTATGCGCTAACAGCTAATTGTAGTGTTACGCGATAATAGACCATCTGCTAACTCCTCTAGAATCCGTTCGGGCGGAACTCTACAATTGTAAACGCCGGCGTAAGCCAATACGGCCGCTGGCTCTCATTTCAGGATGAAGTAAGCATTGATAGCACAGGACTTAAGGCCAGTATTCAAGAACAGAACTTTGCTTTGAAGAGTCGACTTATGAAAGTGCGAGAAAAGTTTAAACGGGATACGAACGATAACTCTGCGGGTGGGGTTTTGTAGCAGAACGCGAGTTTAACTGTTAAAAACGACAAACACAGCAAAGTAATTTGAAAAAAAAAGAAGACGAGAAACACCTTTTCTCAGCAATTTTTCGGTTGTGCTTAGCGCCCTAGCAGCCGCCAGCTACAATACGTACGTGACGACACCCCGTGTTCGCGCGGCTGTAGCGTCCGCGGGGGGACGTTGTGCCTGTTCATTGCTATCAGCGCTAATCGCTTGAAACTCTGGTACATCTGAAACGTCGGGGAAACATAGTTTATTGCGATAGCAATTATATGGACACTCTCGGCTGCTTTTCACCATCGGCGTCGCCGTCATGCCCCGTATACTATATATATATGCCACGAAGAAAATTAATTCAGAAAAATATTTTCCGATGCGCGGGATCGAACGGGCGACCTCTCGCTCCGCAGCGCGCGGCGCTAACCACTAGGCCACAGAAGCGCACGTTCTTCAGCGTACTAACGGCGAGCTGCTTAATGCACCATTCACCGCTGGCGGTACGCCGATCTCGGGGGGAATATCAGCGTGTTCTCTGCCTTACCAGCAAACTAGCGAGATGGCGCAAAGTGCGCGCTCGGGGCCCCACTCGTTGGGATGCGTGGGCTCCCCAACCTGCACTTTGGCCTGGAGGGCGTAGTCGTCTGTGCCCGTGCGCGCGCGCGCGCTTATCTTGGGGTGGGGGGGATGGGGGCTGTTTTACGTTGTGTGCTTTCGCCGGAAAGATTGCGTTTAGGTTAGACAGCGCACAAAGGTCACTTCGCTCGGTGCAGAGGCCCCGTTTCCGAAATAAGCGCGCTGTTCAAATACAGTGAAGTAACAACTGTGAAACTTTTTAGTTCGCGCTCGTCCTGTGTATACCTGTGCGCATGTTTCGTGCGTCCTTTGTATTTCAGCAGTGCGTGAAGTGTCGAGCTGTGGAGTTGTTAGTTCGCGCTCGCCCTGCGTGTGTTCTTTACGTGCGTCATTTGCACTTGAGCAGTGCGCTCCAAGTTTCAATGTACTTGCCGTTCTTCGAGCGAAATGCCAATTTGTCGCTATAGCATTAATACCTTCGCCCTTGCGGCGAAACTGTGACTTTTTTATGACACATGCTTTCCCGCACTCAATCTTTGGTTTTGGAGCATTCGGTGTGGCGGAAAGAAATGTCTAGCTACTGGTTCGCTGAATAGTGTCATAACTGGATCGTCGGTCACGACACACCGTCGTATACGTTTCCTAGAGATTACAAGTGGCGCCTACATTAGATACGTGCTGCTAAACCATCACGCCAAACCTGGACACATTTAAAAATTAACTTCATTTGCTGGCAACGAACAATTCGGTGTTTCAATCAGCTGCGTCTGAAAGAAAATGAGCAAACGCATAGGATGGTGGCGCCATCTCGCTGCAATGCGGGCAAACGGGGCTAGCTTTCGAATATTCCGTGCTCACCATCATGATGAAGGTAACCGATTTCGAATAGTTCAACCTGTGAATGGCTTGTTGTTGAGTGGATGTGACAGGAGCTGTCGTATGCACAGAGCTAGGCAACAGTTAAGATATTCTACGCATGCAGTTCCTCGGCGCGCGAAAAAAGAATGACCTGCGCAGCAGTCGAACGCCGACTGCAGGAGCGTAGCCAGAATTTTTTTTTCGGCGGGGGGTTCAACCATACTTTATGTAAGTTCGTGCGTGCGTTTGTATGTGTGCGTGCATATATAGGCAAGCAAAATTGAAAAATTTCGGGGGGGGGGGGGGGGGGGGTTACCCCCCTTGGCTACGCCACTGGCCGACTGTATAGGTAAACACAAAGCGTCGAACTAGATGCCTCAATCCAGCCGTAGTAAGTGCCTTTCGAACTCAGCGAAGCTGATGAAACAACACATTTTACACCATCGATAACATTAGTTTATCTACCACTGTTAGGGTGAACACTGCTCAGCGTGGCGGCCGTCGTGGCCGCGCATCGCCATGGCCGCACACCAAATCGCAGTGGCGCAGGCACACACAAGCGCGCCGATCATGTTGTAATACAGACAAGCAAGACCGGCGCCTGGCTACTGCGGAACACGCTCGAGCGATGTAACAGACGAGATAAAGCATCTCCCGTGTGTCCGTGCGCGCATGCGCGCCCACGCATCGATGCGCGGCCGTGCTGGCTGCACTGGCGCTGCGCGGAGTGCGGCCACGCCGAGCCGCGTTCACCCTACCAGTAGACGACACTGTACAGTGGGTCATGCTGCTAGCCCGGACTGCCGGACTAGCACGTCCGCGGCCGCCTGTCGTAGTACGCGGCTGCCTAATCGTCCCTTGGCACATGAAGCTCGTAACCGTCATTTCTTGGCAAGTAGAAATGGTGAGCATCATCACAAGTGAATTCACCGCTGGTAAAAAGACCACGACATGAATGCATACTGTGCAAACATGTGACGATGTGTGGCTGGCTGGCCACACACGGTGGCTGGTCGGCTGGCTGTCAAATCAGGGAGTCATGACGTTGCCGCTTTCAACTCAAGTTGGACAAGGAGCTTGGCGCACGCTCAAAAAACATAGAATATAAGGTCACCCGCTGAAAAGTATAAGTCACGCTTTCTTTTTGACGTAATCACAAACTGTGCTTTTATTTCCAACTTTTCGCAAATATTTAAGATTTTGCATTAGTATCGCATTAATTTTGGGATAAGTTAGGGGAAAGTTTCAGAATCCGCGCTTCAGGCAGGTTTAAGAACTACCATTTTCTTGGGTAAGTAAGGCTCCTGGGAACGAGGCCAGAAAAGTGGTCTTCTCTAATTAAATTAAGCACAAATAAATGACTGTAACTTTGGTGCAGCACTGGAGATAACTGTTCCAGCCGTTAGAAAAGTACGTCGCGTAAGAAGGGAAACGATTATTGCCTTTTGTTGCCGATTTTTTATGTTTCGCTTGGGCACAACAAGCTGCCTTCCATGCAGCCGTCGTTCATTGGTCGTAGCCAGTCGCAATGCCCGTACACTGTCACGCCACCGAGCGGATGGCATGAGAAAACCCACAAGGAGGGTCAGCAGAGGACAACCTGGCAGCTGTGGCAGGCGTTCCCTCATTCAGCTGCGTTAGTCCGATTGTTAAGCCGTTGGTAGCAGAAGAACACTACGACATTGCATGTTTTCTGCATCAGTGAATAAACCGGGCCCTCCATGACACGAAAAATGTGATTAGTTTTAGCGAGATGCGAAGTTCGCGTGAAAGTACGTGGCAAGTTGCACTTTCAATGATAGCCCATATCGTACACATATTACCTTCGCGAGATTTTTTGTAGCCACGTAGTTAGTTGAATGTTATAGTCTGAACTTTTCAGTTGAAACTCACCCTGTTTTACTTGCATATTGACGCGAGGTAGGCTGGTAACTGTGGTGGCCAGCCTCTTGTAGGATGAAAACGAAGTTAATTGCTGCATATAGCCTTTATCAGTGTTCTGTAATGCCTGAATCTCATAACATTGAACAGGGGAAGTCACACGGGCTCGCGATGGGCTTTTGTATCGCTGAGCAATCTCAGTTCGCTATACTTTAAAATACGGCGCTTTATTTTTTGTCAGGAAAGCACTGTTACGAATCGTACGAGCGACGTTTCAGTCATTCGACGACACGTCCGTTCAACGGCTATCGTGGAACGAACGCTCTCAACGCCGTCCTTTACCTGTGTGTTGTTTTCATATCCAGCGCTGCGCCGCTTGTTTTTGTATGTCGTTAATGGGTTCAGCACACCGCAAGCGATTTTCTTCTTGAAAGTTTTGATAGCAAGATGCTCTCCACGCTCAGGCATCTCTGTAATTATAAACATGGTTTTTCACTTGACGACGATTTTTCATTGGACGTGGAAAGCTGTGAAAGCACCGAGATTGACACTGACGATGAGCGATCAGCTGCTAACTCACGAGCAGTGAGCTGGGCTTCACGTCCCCTTGTGCATTAATGTTTTTTCACGCTCGTAAGTCACTTTGTATTTATTGTATAATATCCTCGAGCGAGATCAAAGCAAAAGCACGGTTTTCCTTGCACATTGCATGTAGCCCAACTTATTTCGGACATAATGGACGGCTGCTTGCCGCGAACACGCTGGAACTAGACCAGCAGAAGCGAAATGGTTACAGTGATAAAACATGCAGTCACAGGCACAGTTGACGCCTTCCTGCTGACTTCACCTGTACTTTACCGGTAGCTTCCGAACGGCATGGTGGTTCGACTAATTTCAGCAAAGTGGAATCCTTCAGCGTTGTGAAAAGCATGCTTGTGGATCCGTATCTATACTCATGCTTTCATCGTGCTGATAGAACCTGCAACATCCGTGGGAAGTGAACGGTGCACGGCTAGAGTCTGAGCATAGTTGTGACACAAGAGCAACTGAATGGGATGATGAATGCTTGCGTTCCGTTGAGTAGGTAACTCGGCGTTCCTCACTGTGGAAGTAATGACTACGGCGTAATATGTTTGGAAACTATCGTCATGTTAAGCATGCGTTTCCGTGCAGCAGTGATGGCGCCACTCGTTAGCGACCTACTACTGCGGCCAGTCCGTCAGATAGGCTCATACGTACTACCTCGGAATGCCGTTCAGTTCATACGTCAATACTATAGTTTATGCTGTTTTCTGTAGCAGGCACAGGATTTCGCCAAGCATCGTTGATGCATGCTAACGGAGACGAAATATGACCTTCCACACCACGGCAAGTATTTAGGTGCCGAGCAGTTAGCACTTTCCATCCTTTGAGAAAGCATTTTGACCTCATATGAATTTCAGTGCACCTTATCACCTCATCCGGTGAAAGTGGCACGGCCGTGCGTCCGCTCGTACCATCTGTTCTTATGCTAACATACGGGCTGACCCTCCTCCGGGCGCGATCTTGAATCGCACAGCGCACCACCTATAGTTCTTGGGCATTCCTAATACTGTGGTCGTCATAAGTCGCATTTATTTTTTCGTGTAAAGGTGTTCTTGCTGTCGTTATATTTTTCGTGCAACGCAAGTGGTTCGTTTATCACCTTATGTACATTTTGTTTCTTCCAATATTTAACAATTAGGTGTTTTATGCCAGGTTCCATCAAGGCTTCAATGACATCATTTCCGCCTCAGAAATGACGTCGCTGGTGTATACATAAAAATAATTAAAAAAGAAAAGGAAGTTCCCTTACTGCCCGGCCGCAGAACCTACAACATCTACAGAGGCGGAGATATCTACAGAGGCGGAGGTGGGCGAGGCACCAGTGATAGCAGCATGACCAAACGGCTTCGTCTTTTAGTCGTGCAATTTGTGCTTGCGTTAATCGCTCCGCTGTTGCCTGCCGCACCCGATGGTTCAACGCGCTGGTTTACCGCAACGGCCAATTCTTCTACCACCGGTCAACTCAAGTGCGCCAACATCTGCTTCCAGCCTTACCTCGACTCGGCCCTCCTGGATCAACTCGCCTGTAAGCAGTCGGGCACATCGACGGACGCATCATACCTTGCACCGGACTTAAAAGTGTGGCGCCCCATTTCGCCGATCAATGGGCGTGGTACCAGTGACAGCACCATGACCAAACGGCTTCGTTTTTCGTCGTGCAGGTGTGTACGCCCTGTTCACTATACGCTAAAAAAAGCGACAATCGATTTTTATTGCTGTTTCCGTGCTCGCGAGTCTTCTCTCACACTGTTCGCGAATGTATCTGTACTGCCATGTTGCTAATACGGTCGGGGGATGTTGAACAAAATCCGGGGCCTCCGAAACGCTCGCCAGCAGCATGGGATATTGAATCCCTCCCTGATGATCCAGCTGATCAAATGAAAATCATGTTACACTTGCTCAAAGACGTGCATTCTCGCACACTACAAAGTTCGAAAAGTCAGACAGAATTAGCTGCCGACATTAAAACTATCAAGAACGGGCAAAAAAACATTGAAACTAAAATATGTGACATACACAAGAGACTAAACGAACTTGAAGACAAGTGCACCGCTATGGACCAGTTTAGTGAACACTTATCTAATGCGAGGGAAATGTTGGAAAAACAGACTGCTCGAAATGATTTGATACAATCTCGTCTGGATGAAATGGAAGACCGGTCTCGGCGCAATAACCTCATATTTCGTGGTATCACTGATGAAAAAGAGACTTGGCAACAAACAGAATCCAAAGTGTTATCAGCCGTATCAGAAGTGGTGGACTCGTTCCCAGCTGATTCCATTGAACGCGCACATCGTTTAGGTGCGTTTTCAGTCAATAAATGCCGACCAATTGTTGCAAGGTTCAACAGCTTCAAATTTAGAGAACAGGTGTTTTCCCTGCGCGGACAGCTGAGGTCAAGGAACATTACTATTAGCGAAGACTTTTCACCTGGTACACGTGTTGCTCGAAAGAGGCTGTTGGATTTCGGAAACAGTCAGCCTGGAAAACCGAACTTTAATCTTCGATACAACAAGCTATTATTGAATAACAAGTGCTTCATGTATGACGCTTCTACCGATGACGTCTGCGATGTATCACGGAGGAGCAGCGGTATTCGTGGCAATGACGCCTTACCCTGTGCCTCACCTTAGGGGCGCGCGAGGGGCGGTGGCCATTCAACTTTACGTCATGTGTCAGTGCTGTACACTAATGTTAGAAGTGCCCTGAACAAACAGGCTTCTCTGTCTTCTGCCATAGATACCTGCTCGGCACACATCATTGCTCTCACAAAAACGTGGCTTTCGGCACATGTTCATGACTCCGAGATTTTTCATGACGCGCATCATTATTCTATCTATCGGTGTGACCGCAAAGCCAAACGCGGTGGCGGCGTCTTACTTGCAATCCGAAAAGACATCCCATCTTCCTGTATTCCTATTCACAGCGACCTAGAAATAACTTTTGCAAGCCTTACACTTGGTCACCATAAATTAATCCTAGGAGTGTGCTATCGCTCCCCGGATTACCTGTCATCGTTCATTAGCCAACTACACGATGCTATGAACTTCATTCACACTCGTTTCCCATCTTCGCCTATCTTGTTGATGGGGGACTTCAATTTTCCGAATATTTCGTGGCACTCGCAATCACCTTGTGTATCGCCGCCCTCTGGCCAGGCTGATGAATTTTTGAACCTATGTGCTTTATTTTCACTCACCCAACTAATAACAAATGCAACCAGAGTGTCTCCGAAAGTTTCGAACACCCTTGATTTATTATTTGCAACTAATCCAGATTTCGTGTCTGATATTGTTCACTTGCCAGGAATTAGTGATCACGTTTTAATTAATTTTCACTTAAACGTTCCGCATTTGAAGGCTAAAAAGGTAACGAAAACGATATTAGATTACAAAAGAGCTAACTTTCAGGCTATTAACAGTGAACTTGCCACGTTTCTCGACTACTTCTTACAGGATTTCGATAACCGGTCGGTTGAAGCGAACTGGCATTCTTTTAAAAACAAAGTGCACGAACTAACAGATAAATATATTCCAAAGCGGAGCATCACCACTAACCCAAGCGCGCCTTGGTATACTCCTAATCTTAAACGTTTATCTAACAGAAAGAAGCGTTCCTATCGTTTGGCTAAAGCGTCGCAAACCGACTTCAGATGGAACGCCTATCAGTCAGCCTCGGAGACTTATTTGCAAGCGCTGAAATCCGCTAAAACTAACTTCATGTCATCCACTATTCCATCTCTGCTACAGGACAATGTTAAAAAGTTTTGGCGCCTCATAAATCCAGTAACCGATTCCTTTATTGCGCTTGAGGACCATAACGGTGATCCAATACCTAACAATCTATGTGCTTCCACATTAAATGACGCTTTTGTTAAAAATTTTTGCCCTACATCAAATGTGCACTCACCCGATTTGTGTCATGTTGATTTCCCGCTTATGCATCCCATCTTTATTGACGTATCAGGTATCGCTAAACTAATTGATTCATTACACAATTGTTCATCTCCTGGTTACGATTCTGTTTGCACGAAATTTTTGAAGAGTACTTCTGCCTACAGTTCCATCATACTAACCAAGATTTTTCAGCAATCCCTTGACACATCTAGCCTTCCAACTGATTGGAAGATTGGGAAGGTGGTTCCGCTTCATAAATCTGGCAGCAAAACTTCACCTCTTAATTACAGACCCATTTCACTAACCAGTACATTCTGTAAACTGTTTGAGCACGTAATATTTAAATCATTAGTTAGTCATTTAGAAGACAACTCATTTTTCACGCCTGCACAACATGGTTTTCGCAAAACATACTCATGCGAAACTCAGCTTCTCTCATTCACTCATAAACTGCACCAAATTCTTGACGAATCATCACGCGCGGACTGCATATTCTTGGACTTTTCTAAAGCATTTGACAAGGTTTGTCATCAACTGCTACTTCACAAACTCAGCTTTCTTAACCTCGACCCTAACCTTCTCAGATGGATTAGGTGCTTCCTTCTCGACCGCTTCCAATTTGTTAGTGCTAACGGCCATAATTCATCCTTTACTAACGTAAATTCCGGAGTGCCACAAGGCTCCGTCCTCGGACCTCTGTTATTTTTAATCTACATTAATGATCTTCCCGCTGATGTTTCCTCGCACATCTTTCTTTTCGCTGATGACTGCGTGATTTTTCGCGAAATTAAAACCGATAATGATACTAACGCTCTCCAATCTGATCTATCTGCTATATCTAACTGGTGCACTAAATGGCGAATGGAACTTAATGTAAAAAAAATGCAAAATTATGCGTGTCACCCGAAACCCTAACATTCCTCCTCCGCCTTATTTTCTTAACGGTGTTCCATTAGAATCTGTCACTTCATATAAATACTTAGGTGTCCACATCTCATCTAATCTAAATTGGACTGTGCACACAGAGTACATCATCAACAACGCTAACCGCATGCTAGGCTATCTACGCCGCAACTTTTCCGCCGTTCCCTCTTCTGTTAAACTAATACTTTACAAAACCTTAATTCGCCCAAAGCTAGAATATGCTGCCTCTGTGTGGGACCCAATGCAAGCAAAATTAACCACTGCCTTAGAACTTGTTCAGAATAACTCCGCTCGTTTCATTCTCTCCAACTACAATCGCATTGCTAGCATATCAGCCATGAAAGCCATTCTTTCTCTTCCATCTTTAAGCACGCGTCGAAAAATTGCTCGCCTGAACTTGTTTCATAATATATATTATCATTCAACTCTTCACGGCACACTCCTTCTTCCACCACAGTATATGTCCCACCGCATAGATCATCGCCATAAAGTAGGTGTTCGATTTTCAAAAACGAAAACATTTTCCCAATCATTTTCACTCCGCACCGCGATCGAGTGGAACCACCTTCCGGCTGAAATCACATCAATCACCGACAATAAACGTTTTCGAGAAGCACTAACCAATGTTATTTAAATGTATAAGCCCGTTTTACTTTACTGTTATTATTACTCACTGTATTTGTTTTGACTGGTGTATATGGTGTATATATGTATGTAATTTTTTGTTCCCACCCCCCTCTGTAATGCCTTTGGCCTTGAGGGGTAAAATAAATAAATAAAAATAAATAAATAAATAAAATATGTGACGGGAGCTCTACCCATTAAGCTACCGAAAAACCAGCACTCCTTCTCCCTCATCGCAGAGCTCTTAGATGGTGGAGGAAGAGTCGCCGTCTAGGAGGGGTGATGTGAAGCACTCCATCATCCCACGAACGAGCACCTACTGGGTGCACTTTGGTAGTCTCAGCGCAGCAGTGGCTTTCATTGACATATTGCTGGAACTTTCTGCATGCATCAACGGCGTTTCTCCGCGGCCTACTAATTCGAGTAAGATGATACCGACTAACAAAAGTGCTACATTAAGCGCCACAGAAAGCCAACGGCGTCAACAGGTAAATAGGGCGCATTTGAATATTTTGGTGCAGAGAGAGGCAGGCCAGCGGCAAGCGCAACTTGCCACATGTTCACAGCTCGAGCTACTAACTCTGCTCTTTGCGCTCCTGCAAGCTCTATGTAATAGAGTATGCATGAACAGAAACGTACGTCACCCCATTATTGGGAACGTACACCTTGTCGTACTAGTCCCCAAATGACCACTTTGAATGAGTGCGTATCAAGTAGCAGTGTTTATTATGTGCTTGTTAGTACCATCTTTGCGCGGGATTCACAATATTGCCACTGGCACATACGCGCCGTCAGCAGTCAAGGGATCTGACCCGATCCGGATAAAATTGCTGCCGTGGTGAATTTCCCTACGCCATCAGACAAAAAATCCATGCGACATTTTTTGCGACTCTGTGCCTATTACCGACGCTTCATTGCCAATGTTTCGCGCATCGCATGACCATTGACTCAGCTCACCAGGGAAGATATCTCTTTCGCATGGGGCGAAGACCAGCAGCGGGCATTTCACGAGCTTCGTCAACGCATGCAAACGCCTTCCGTGCTCGCCCACTCCGATGAAGACGCGCCGACAATATTGCATACGTACGCTAGTAATGTGGGTCTTGATGCAGTGCTCGTCCAGTGGCAGGACAACAGCGAAAAGGTGATTGCTTACGCCAGCAGAACGCTGTCCCGAGCCGAAGCCAATTACACGACGACCGAGAAAGAATGCCTGGCAATGGTATGGGCAGTCTTGAAATTTCGTCCTTATTTGTACGGTCGCCCGTTCACCGTTATCAGCGATCACCATTGGCTCTGTTGGTTGGTTAACTTGAAAGATCCATCCGGCCGCCTCGCACGCTGGAGTCTTCGGCTCCAAGAGTTCGATTTCACTGTCGCCTACAAATCGGGAAAACGACATGCCGATGCCGACTGTCTTTCTCGGTCTCCTGTTGAGATAGCAGCCCAAGACGACGACGACGACACAGCTTTTTGGGAGTCGTGGACACTACAGCTTTTTCACAACAGCAGCGAGAAGACGCTGAGCTGCTACCGCTCATTGATTACCTGGAAGGACGAACCCACAGCGTCCCGAAATTATTCGCCAGGGGGCTGACGTCGTACTGCATGTGCAATCACTTACTTTATAAGAAGAACTTCTCACCTGCCGGCAGCAGGTACTTGCTCGTCGTTCCCTCATCGCTTCGGCGTGAGGTCCTACACGCCTGTCACAACGAACCTACCGCTGGTCACCTGGGCTACACCCCAACATTGGCAAGGATGACGCACAACTATTACTGTTCAACGAACTGGGAGCGCAGAAAAAACACGAAGGACGAAGCGCAGAACCACAGAACACTTCACTTCGTCCTTCGTGTTTTTTCTGCGCTCCCAGTTCGTTGAACAAGGAAAATGAATTACCAACTGGCCCACCTTTCGATCCTTCTACAACTATTACTGGCCGAGACTTGCCGCGGTCGTGAAAACTTACGCACAGACGTCTCTAGACTGCCAGCGTCGCAAACCACCATCCGTCAAGCCAGCCGGCTTGTTGCAGCCTGTTCAAGCGCCGACAACACCATTTGCACACATCGGCATGGATTTTCTGGGCCCCTTCCCAACGTCTGCAACCGGAAATAGGTGGATAATTGTCGCCACAGATTACCTAACCCCATACGCCGAGACAGGAGCTCTGCGACGAGCAACAGCAGCTGAAGCGGCGCGTTTTCTTATCGAGGCCATCGTTTTACGACACGGTGCTCCCACAGTAGTTCTCACCGACAGAGCTACTGCGTTCATGGCCGAGCTTTTGGACACCGTTTTTCGACTAAGTGGTACCGCTCACAGGAAGACAACGGCGTATCATCCTCAGACCAACGGGCTGACTGAACGTCTAAACAGGACCCTGGCTGACATGATAAGCATGTAGTACGTAGACGTAGAGCACAAGAACTGGGACGACATCCTGCCCTACGTCACATTCGCGTACAACACGGCTCGTCAGCAGATCACTCGGAAGACACCATTCAGTCTCGTTTACGGCCGTGAGCTTACGACAACATTAGACGCGATGCTCCCTCGCAAAAATGATGGGAATGAGACGGACGCTGAAGAGTTCACACAGCTAGCAGAAGAAGCTAGACAACTTGCCAGGTTGCAAATCATCGAGCAACAAGACTCTGACACCAGACACTACAACTTCCGGCACAGACCCGTCACATACAACGCGGGTGACAAAGTGTGGGTCTGGACACCTATTCGTCAGCGTGGGCTCTCCGAAAAGCTGTTGCGGAGATACTTCGCACCTTACCCAGTTCTCCGTCACATCATTGACGTCAACTACGAGGTTGTTCCGGACAGCCCTTAGTGTTCTAAGCGCCGAAGACATTCACCTGAGATTGTTCACGTGCATCGGATGAAGCCATACTTTGAGTGACCTTGCCTTCTGAACGTTTAACATCGGGGCGTGTCTTTTTTAAAGCGGGAATAATGCCGCGCGTGTGTGCCAGTGGCAACGACAACGAAGCAGCGCGAGTGTTCTTGGCCGAGCGCAGGGACAAAGAAGACGTTGCAGTGTTTTCGATCTTTTGATAAAACGTATTTGTTTGTGATCCTCCGTGTGCTCATCGATCCCACGTCGTTACAATATGCAGTGTCCAGGTGTATGTTAACTGCTTCAGCTACGACAAAGGTTTAATCATGATCGCGTACATTATTGAGATGGAGATGCGCCACCAGGCGTCAAAGCGGGTGCATCTACGTCCAACAGAACCATAAGACATTGTGCAAGCGCTCATATAAGAATGTATAATAAACAACCAACTACTTTCGTCAATTTATCCGAGTACTTGTTTGGGCTAGTTGGTATCTACTTATTCATTGCTACGTTTCTGAGCCGCTTAGAAGACGAGGACAGAAGTGCACAAACACAAGCGCAAGCTTTCAAATATATTGATTAGGTGGACAAATGATGCTTTTATACATCATTATACATTATATATTATACATGTGACAGAGGGACGTATCTTGGGTCACTTCTTGATATACAGATGTCTAATCACGGACACAACACCGCGCATGTTCACAGAAATTGGGCAAAATCCAGTACTCACCACTGGTCCACTGAAATGAAGAAGGCCACAGTTAGCCCACGAAAGGTCCGCAAAGTGGCGGCCGTGAGCCGAACACACCGAGTCCGCACAACGACAGAAATATCGACAGAAGGGATAAATGCTTGGAGGTGAGACAGAGAAATAACTTTTATTGGGAGGGGGGGGGGGTATATTTCAGGCATATCCGACGCCTTGTGGGAATCGGTTTCACGCGAAGCACTCAGCGAGTAGATGACAATGCTCCATTTCTTGGCTTTGAGCCAAACGTTGGGAGCTGGATCGACGTGTTTTTTGTAAGTGTAGTAGCTGTGTGCACGTCATGGGCTTACCGGACATGTCGACTACGCTTGCGTCTAAAGGGTAACTTAAGATCTGACTTAACGTCAGCGCTCACGTTAGAGCGCTGTATGATCAAAACGAAGTGCACTTTACAGTGAATCGATGTGAATATTATACCTAACTTTCATTACTGTATTCCTCATGGGTCGAGCAACGCTTGAAAATAGCTTCCTGAGTCATGGGACTATAGAGGTTGTCCCACATAACTTGAGCCAAGATTTGGAAAATTAAAGGCACCTCAGAGGCGAATTGAACCAAACGTATATTACTCACACTAGCCTATAGATACTCAGGCTATTTTTCATTTCTTCCTGAACTAATAAATTAATGATATTAGATTACCTGACTTTTTATATTGGCCGGAAACCTAAAATATGAACACTGAGCTGCAGAGCACTTTCAGAAACCACAGAGCGGGCGAAATTTGAGAAGCCACGTGACGGACCGCGAGCGCACTGCTATAGTGCTCCTCTCAAGCGTGCAACCGGTGAACGAGGTCACCTGCGGGTGCCACGGGGAACCGACAGGGCCGACATCTGGGCATTCGGCTTTCCTCGAATGACGGTGAAAATACAGGCTATTGGCTGAGCGCTGCCGAGATAAGCGTACAAGACGGATAAATAAAACAAGAAAATAGCTTTATTTTCTCTTTTGAACTTGAGATGCGTAAAAGGAGGCAACGACGTGAACCTATCGCGGGTGACGGTGGGTAGGCGAAGTGAAACATATATGTGTGCTTAAACCCTTGAGACGCTATGTACACAATTGTGTACACCCGTTGTTTTTGCTATTTCTATCAACTAAGGGCTATGAAAGAAGAAGATATATCGAGCTATGGATGAATGAAACCCCATGCTTAATAAATTTGTCTTCATTTGACTTCCTTTTGCAGCGTACTTTTGCATTTGATCACTTTTCTGAAGGCACTACCACGTTCGACCAGTCATTCAACGGGCCGCTTTCTGCGAGTGATGTGAAAACTAAAATTTTCGTGTTCTCAAGTTGGACATAACCAAAAATGAATTTGCACTATATTTCTTGACTGAGATTTCATTCTATTTATGCCAAAACAGAGCATGAATTACTTCAGAATAGACCGATATTTAATTGCAACTTAATTACAATTATTCACTAAACACACATTAATTGGCATCTAAAGGCATTATTTTTGTTGCAATAGCATATTGAGTGCCTTCAAATAACGTTGTATAGCTTTGACACATTTACAGACAGTTCTTCATAGGTGGCGTCTGAAAGGGTTAAGTGTATAGGTGTCAATGTATAAGATGGTCTATGCAAGGTGTACATTGATTTCTGAAACACATTTTTATTAGCATTTATAATATGTATCTTTAAAATAATCAGTTCTGAAATCGTTTTTGAATTACCATGTATAGTTCATGTTTTCTTTTGTACTTGCACGTTATGTACCTTGATTCATTTCCGCACTACTGCCATGTGTATGTACAGGTCACCAGGGCCTTTGTCAAGCCGTTCTCACGGCTTTTTAGCCTTGGCGACCTTCCAGTTTTGTCTGGTAAATAAAAAAAATTTGAATTTGAATTTTAATTTGAATTTTCTCAAGAAAAACGGTGGATTTTCGGGGCACCAAACATCCATCCTGAAGTCTCCAAGAGAAAGCTCGACAGACGCGTGCAACACCGAGGAAGGCGTACACTTCGTACATCGACGATGTCGTTGCCCTTTGTCGTCGTGTTGACTCGGCAATGACAGAAGCTGACAGTGCTCCACACATCCTCGAAAAAAATGGGCCACGTCGCGTTCAACGCTTTTGCCGTCGAAAACGCCAGCGCCGTCGATGATATCATTGCGACTTCACAACATGTCGATGAACTACAAGCGTCCGATTGCACCAGACGCTTGCGACATATGGCTTTCCTCGGGTGCGGCTTTGCGTACGTCGATTCGCATTCTGATTGCGAAGAGCTTCAAGCCCATGGACTGTCATGTTCGCCCGAGGCTCGGCCTCACTCCTTGTCTACTGGTCTCCTCGGCATCATCAAAGAGGAGCTGTCATCCATGGCTTGTGCTCTCACATCTGACACTCCGACGCCACCAAATCTGCCCTCAACGTATGCGCAAATCGCTGCGAGGCAACGTGCCATGGTTCAGCGCGTTGGAAGGCGGCCGGCCCGCTAGTCACCTAAAAGGAGGAAGGGGGCGCAAAGTTTCCCCATACATTGACTCAATAGGGGGAGGGGTGCTGCGATGAACCTTCACTCCCGCTTAAGGGGAAACCTGCGCGCGCTTATGCCTCTCGTCAATGCAACCAGTACCTATCCGACTCCGTCTTAAGCTTGATGTTTGAGATTGCCCACATATATACACTTACTCACACATTTCCTATCGCAAGGACTTCTAGTGCGCATAAGGCCTGGTTGCTTGCGGCGCCATCGCCCTGATGGCTTGGCACAAACATAGAACATGCTCTTCATTCATTCTACATTGCCGTTAGATGTATTATATTTTGCAATAATGTGCAAAATACGCATAAGACGAGAACGAACGAAGACCCTGTTTGTGTCCATTAACGAAGGCGAAGTCTCCGTGCATTTCACTTTGGAAGTCAGGACAGCAACGTGTAATTTTCGTTTGCTCTGAAGTGAACACACGTGCTTACAGTGGATAAGGCTTCTGAAAGTTTGTCGCACTCGCTGCAGGGACATATTACTGTACGTGCATCTCGCTTGCGAGGTTTCGCAAGCGCAGTTTCCTCTGACATGGCATGCTCACTCATGCTAATATTTTCGGTAATGGCAGATAGCTGTAGACGCAACTCTGATTCTCCTTCAAAATTCCTGCAAGAAATATGAGGCCGACGACTCGGCATACCGTTCGTCGTCGCTCTCTGTAGACGCGCAATAACTAGTGCCTAAAATAAAAGCAGAAGACAATAGGCCGAAGCAAATTGTAAAAAGGTAGAAAAGCCATTCCAGATAGACATACCAAACAAACTGTCCCCTCAGGGCGTGACGTACCATTTTGATATGTGCAAGATACGTGTTTTTCTGTAAAACAAAAGGGAATGTCAGTCTTATTCAGAGGTATCACTGTACAAACTAAGAGGACCTGTCAAACACGTTACTATTAATTATTCAAAACCAAATGCGGAAACAATAAAAGCACAATGCTTTTAACCAAACACACTAGATAAATATCTACACTCTAAGAAAAAAGGGAGTCAAAAGCGGATCAAAAGACCGTGATTCCCTTCGGGTCGTCACTTGACCCCTTTTGGAAGGTAGAGGCAGAGAAAGAGAGTTAGCATTTTAAAAGGAGTCAGAACACTCTCGTGAAGCGCCTTTCGATTGGCTTCCGGGATGAAGGCGCGGCCATACATATCGCGCGTTTGCCGTTCGGCGTCGCTATGGCGGGCCCGCGAGCCCCGACGCCAAACTGTCGCCGCTGGCGCGGCGCCTCCGCCACCTCCACTGCCTGCTCTCTCCCTCTCCTCCGTCTTTTGGAATGCGCTGCGTTGGTTGTGCTGGTCGCTGGTCGCGTGTCTTGTAGTTTTCAGTTCGACCGTTCGAGCGAACGTGCGTATCTTCGGTGGCTGCAAGCCAGGCTCCGTGCTCGAAGCGACGCTTGGAGTGAGGAATATTTTTGGAGCAGCGGACACAGACAACGTGCGCCTGTTAACGGTGAGTGTACTGCTTTCGTATGTACGAATTACACCGATTTAGCTGGGTGTCTGCAGCAGCTATGCGGAAGTAGGCTGGCAGCCATTTCCAACGGTAGCCTGCGTCCGCGGGGCTGTTGCAGATGCCCAAATAAAACTGTTACTTAACGAGCTGAGACCGCTATGAACGTTGTTGTGCAAGTGACTGCAATCCCGTATCAAGGGCCATTATTTTCTGATCGCACATTCTGTCTGCACTGATGAAGATGCTCGATATCATTTTGAGGTGCGCTTTAGTCTACGTCATAATAACATTTCCATCGATACTCGATTGTGCAGCGGCTTCCGTGCGTGTAAACATGAAAAAAAATCCTCTGTGTACAGGACACATAGACGCACTGTATATAATGGCTTTTGTTGTTGGCGTAAAGGCGGTATGCAGATATAGTATGATGCTTTCAGCACGTACGCGGTAGTCGCCTAAATGTTTATTCCTCGCCGATAAGGGGAAAAACTCTAGACTTTCAACGGCGCGCGTTGTTGCGGCCGCCGCCATGCGCACTTTTCCCTCGTTTCTGTTTGCTCTTTTCGTGCTTTGCCTACATCTGCCATGACGTTCGGAGTTATAACAAAATGGAGTGAGTATACGTTACTGTGGGAGCTATGTGCGTTAATTCTAGCGTACGCCATGTCTGATCTACTTTATCAAAGTGTTTTTACGCGATAACGGCAAAAAACACGGTTCCTAACCATGCCTCTTTGCATTTGTTGTTTTGTTGTGAGCCTTCATAATGTCTGTGTAAATCACTTATTGTAGGTATTGCAAGCTCTTACTATGATTCCGTTTTCTCATTACGATATCACGTTCTTTTTTTCAGGTACCATTTTTCATGGCTGCTCACGCTGAACAGGAGCGACAACATAGCAAGTCACAAGTCTGATTCCTCCAGCCTTCACGACTTTTCGATTCTTAGTCATAAGGAATAAATGTGGAAACATGATAGTGATATCTGCAGTTTATTTTGCACGACATGACACTATGCACATCCCAGTGACACATTTTGGTTGGTTATACTCATACAAGCATGTAAATGAGGAATACCTCAACTGCTTCAACTTTACTAGAAATGGTGTGTTTTGAGGAGTTTTACTAAAATAATGCTAAAATTGAACTATCCGTTTCTTGCACTCGCAAGGCGCAACGGCAAGTATTAATGGAGTTGATTAAAGTGAATACTTCACTATTTCCAGCAGTAGTCGCGCAAAAGTAGAGCATGGGATCAATTTTGTAGCTTAAAATAGGCGTAGAGTCACTTGACGCTTCGGTGGGTGTCAATTGACCCGCGTAGGAGCGTCACCGGCAAGGGTCGTCCTCCCACTCTTCTTAACGAGGGTCCGGGGACTCTCCTGAGCGCGCCCACTCTGACCCACCAAGAGAGTCACCGTGACTCTCCAAAGAGAGTCGTATACGTGGCAAGTCAGAACTCTCCGAAAAGAGTCAGGTATACTCTTTTTTTTTTCTTAGAGTGTAGGTAAGAAAATGGAGCCATTCATACGAAGGAAGGAGGAAGCAAACAGGAAAGGAGAAGGCAGGGAGGTTAACCAGAAAGACTTCCGGTTGGCTACCCTACACTGGGGGATTAGGGAAGAGGAATAGAAACATGAGAGAGAGAGGAGGGAAGAGAAGAAAGAGAGAGAGAGAGAGAGGCAGTGCATTCAGTGCAGCGTGTGGAACTGCACCGCAAGTTATAGGCGTGCATTCATACGAAAATGCTTGACCATTCTACCCTGCTGGACCACTTGTTAGTAGTAATCGTTAACACACACACGCGCACACACACACAAACATACACACTTGCAAATGGATGCAGCGCACCAGTCACATACACAAGGTAATCATGCGTGAATTCTTAGAAATGTACAGACGACCGTATTCCACCTCGATATCTCCAGTACTGAAGTCATATAATTTAATCACGACACTATATGCACATGCCTCATGTATAAAAATAAAACGCATTTAAGAAGGTGTCACGGACATGCAATTTCTCTCAGGCGGTTCGTGAGTTTTCGGCAACGACGATGGTTTCGTGAAGACTTTTTTAGTGCTAAAAAAATGTTGAGATGTTTCGGAAGTCTTTAAGGAGTGTTGTCAAGTTCCTATTCTATGAAATGTGGGTGCAAGTAAATATAATGATATGCCCCGTCTAATTTCGACAATGGCGGCTGCGATGCAAACCCGTCACCTCCAGCTGAGCATCATGACACGTTACCTGATAAGTTACTATGGTGGCTGGTATCAAAATAATGGTGTAGAATTTCTCTGTGGGCTAAAATACAAAAAGTGCTTATGCTATTTTCATAAATTCGTCGTCTTTTTTCAGATTTTGCCACGCATTTGTACAATCTCTAGCAGTTGCCGCACTTCCTCACGAACACAGGCTTCCATCTCAACCTGTGAAAGGCAATGATCGGGTGGGCCACGTGGCTCGAGGAATCACACGCCGAGCTGCCATATGTGCCACTCGACCAGACGCTTTTCACATGCGGTGGCACATAGGGAGAAAAGAGAGGGGATACGAACAGAAGCCCCTACCGCACCAAGAACTCAACAGGTGGCAGGCTAGCGACTGGTGCCGTATTTTTCACGACCAACATAGCGAGAAACGTCCGTGGTACAAGCTCTTCCCCCAGACACTAACATTTAACATTCCAGTGAACACAGTGTCAGTCAGACACCGCTTTGATGCTGCCACGTTATCTCGGGAGCGCTTGCAAACCGGATGGGGATTAAGATAGAGAGAGACGGAAGACCGTGCTGGCACAGCACTCTTTTTCAAACAAAACGGTAAAAGTAAGCAGCCACTGAAAATTCACACCTAAAAGAAATATAGACACAATAATCCGCAACACAATGAAACAAGAAGCAATTCAATCCAAGTTGTTGGACCTCTGAGCCTTGCACCTGCTGCGCGGTTAACCGCGAGAGAAGAACACGTCTTGCAAGATGAAAAGATTTAATGGAACTTATAAAAAAAGTCACAGTTTCGCCACTAGGGCGAAGCAATGAATGCGGTAGCAAGAAATTAGTTTGTCACACGAAGAACGACAAGCAGCTCGATACTTGCAACGCGCCGCCGCAGCACAAAGGAGGACGCTCGAAAAGGACGCATAGGTATACACAGGACAAGCGTGAACTAACAACTGTTGCAGTTGTTACGTATTTGTATTTGAGCGACGCGCTGTGAGAGTCCACAAATGCAGAAGCCGACACTGTTGTTGTTGTTGCCTCTGACATGGCTCATACCCACTCAGGGGGATTGGCCAAGGATTGATCATATAATTATATGACTTTTCGACGCTGTTTGACACTTCTTTTTCTTTTAAAGTGCGGCACGCGGAATGACCCATCTGCGTCTCCTGCCACGCGGTGGCGTCTGACGCGTGCCCGGTGTTCGTTTGTTTCATTCTACATCATGAGTGGTACAGAAGGGAGCCACGTTTTCGTGCGCATCTCAAGGGCAATGTTCAATTTGAAAGAAACTGTAAAATCGTCGTGGATAGAAAACACGCTCAAGCTGTTGCGAGATCTGCGTACCGCGAGCGGCAAATGGTGCATATGAATAGCTCGCCGTTACATCGCCGGCACGAGCATGACCTGTGGCTGTGTTTGCTAGCAGGCTGCAGAGCGAGGGGTCGCGGGTTCAAACCCCCGTAAGGTGGTCTGGAATGACGGCGTCGACATGCAGATGGCGACGGCGAAAATCAGCCGAGACTGGCCATATAATTGCTATCGCAATAAAACATGGTTGATCCCTCCGTCATAGGAATCGGTATAACACGAAAGTGAAACGTGTCCTTACAGAAGTAGTCGAATGTTTACTGCACATTGATATAAGAGAGCTTGCACAATGCCTATTGGTGTGTCGACAGTTATAGCACCCTTTGACGTGGATGCATCCACGTTGACGCTTGATGGTACATCTGTATCCCGACGACTAACGTCTATGATGAATGATTAAAGAAACCCTTGTGGTCATAGGTGCTTGTGGTAGCTGTACGGGGAGAGCGGAGTCATTGAAAGCGGTGCGGCAGCCAGAAGAGCGTCAATGATTGGGCGCCGAACTTGGGCTAAGGTCTCCTACTCGCTGCATATTCGAGTTATTGAACAACGCTGCCCGACCACAGGGAAACGCAACGCGCGTTGTGTCTTCCCCGTTGGCCGACTGTGATTTTTCGCGGGGCGAGCTAGGAACATGGCTAGGGACGCGGAGTTACGGCCACGCGACGCACTCGCGAGTCGCACAGCTATTTTTGGTACGGACGGATGCTACGAGTGTGGATGCTAGGGGTGAGGTCGCCACCTGACAGTGTGTTAATGCGTCGGCAAAATTGCACGTTTACTATTCGAAACACGCCGAATGGGACGGACGCGGAGAAACAATGCTTTGAAGAAACCAATCGTGCATTTCACGGTCATAATGCATTACTTCTCTTAGCAATAGCACTGTGGGAGGACAGTGGTACATATAAAAGGCTTGTTTTTAAAACTTGCAAAGCATGTGACCGTGGCGCAGTGGATAGCGTGCCCGGCATCTCTTGTCGCGGACCTAGAGGTCGTAGGTCTTTTTTCTTTGTCTTCTGATCATGTGTATTTTTTCGACGTCATTTCCGTGACGGAAATACGTCACTAAAATGTTGGTGGACCCCGGCATAAAACACTTTCGTGTTAAAAAAGGAAGAGGGCGAACCGGCGCCACCACGACGCCACGCGTCAGCTCGTGGGGAGCCTCAATGATGATGATTAGTCTTCTGCTGTGAGGGATGAAGAAAAGGAAGTCACCACAGTGCCGTCGGGCAAGCGTAGAGAGGAGGTCCCGATGATGCCGTCCGGTCCACCAATCAATTCTTATATTCGGACCAATCTCCACAGTTGCCTTGGACGTTGTTTTTCTCCGAGTAGAATTACATTGCCTTTCTTCAATATGTCACTTCTTTTTGCTTGTGTGGATGTGCAGTTCCTGAGTTCCCTAAGGTACTATTTGAACCAACGAGACAAGAAGGCTTGCAAGTCACCTTCTCTCTTGCTCCAAAGCTTCCTGAGTTGTTCTTGGTCGACTCGGTGTTGATTTCGAAGTCATAAGGTGGTAGCGTTGTCAGTCTCCTTCCGACGAGAAAATCTGCTGGAGATAGTGGTTACGGCTCATCCACGTCATTGAACACATATGTTAAAGGCCGAGAATTCACGAACGCTTCCACTCCCGTTAGTAGAGTAACCAAGTCTGTCTGATTGACAAGACGTTGTCCAAGCATCTTCTTCAAGCAGGTTTTCACAGAAAGTACGAGTATCTCGTAAAACCCACCCCAACAAGGAGCGCTCGGGCAAATTAATTTCCATTAAATCGTCGAGGAGGAGAAGTATGCTAGTACATCAGGGTGTCTAATCGTTCGCCCAGAGCCTTTGTAAATACTTGGACGTTTTGACGGAATGTTCGTGCATTGTCCCTGTACATTGTTTGACAGAGGCCACGCCGTGGTACGAATCTCCAAAGTGTGCGAAGAAAATTAGCTGTCGTCAAGTCTTCCACTAGTTCCAAGTGAACAGCTCTTGTTACCGCATACGTAAAAATAGCCATGTAAGAGCGCTCGTGGCGATGTATTTTGATGTACAGTGGGCCCGCAAAATCAACTCCACTAACTAGAAACGGAGGGGCTTGATTAGAACGATGCTGCGGCATACAAGGGGACACTTGCTCGACCGGTTTAGACTGGAGGCGTTGGCAGATGGCACACCGTCGTATTGTTTTTTGACCAACTGTCGTGCTTGTAAAATCCAAAGTCGTTCTCGAACTTCAGTCAGAGTGTCTCGGACTCATAAAAACCTTTGCGTGATCATGACTGATGATTAAAGTACTGAGGTGAGTCTTTCGGCAGGGAGATGGGATGACGAGAACCGTACGAGTCGTCACTGTTCTGAGCTTTTCCTTGTACCCGAAGCAGCGCGTTTTTGTGGACGAACAATCTTAATAGTCGAACGAGATTTTTTGAAGGAACCGGATTCTCGTTTGCGACGCCATTTGCTTCATTACTAAAGTGAACTCTATGTTCTACATTCTAGGCAAACCAAATAGCACTCCGCTTGTTGAACTTCAGCAGACAGCTCCTCAAACATGTCACTTTCCTTTTTCAACTTTTTGACATAACGCAAAGCTCATGCCGTTACTCTTACAAGTTTGGTGAGGCTGCTGAATCGTTCGTTATCAATCAGCACTGGCACCAATGGTCTCGTGTTAACAGCGTGGGTATTGGCTTCTGGCCCCGTCTCAGCTGCCTTGAGTTTTCCGTTTTCGAGGTGAAGCTTTCCTCTGAATTCAGGCCAGAACGTACGAGGCCTTTCAAGCCATCCAAGTCCATACCACCACAACTGTGACCGACTCAGTTTGTGTACAGTCAAGCCTCGAGTGAGCAAATCTGCGGGGTTTTCTTTCCCGGGACACAATCGCCAGCGAGTATATTCTGTGAAATTTCTGATTTACTGCGTTCGGTTCCGCAGAAACGCCTTCCAGTAACGGGATCCTTGTTAATCCAGCAAAGTGTCATCTGAGAATCGGACCAAAATGTTGCTTCACCAATGCCAAGGTCGCAGTTCTTGATGATGTCGGCGTACAGGTGAGCTGCAAGCAAGGCCGACATCGATTCCAGCCTCGCCAGGGTGACCGTCTTTAACGACGCAAGTCGGGTCTTTGTCATGAGTAGGATAGTGCGGAGGGTAACACTTGAGTGGACCGTGCGAAGATAGGCTGCAGCCCCATATGCCGACTCACTTGTGTCGGAAAATATGAGCAGTTGTGCCTTTTGGTAAGGGCCTCCGATGCCGGCTGCTAGGAACCTTGGAATACTGAGGTCATGTAGCATGACTACCTCCTTGCTGCATTTAAGCCAGTCAGCGGACAGTTTGGGTGGCATGGTCTCATCCCACTCGAGGTATTCCCTCCAGATATCTCGTAAGAAGATTTTCGCCTGTACTAGAAAAGGTGACAGAAACCTTAAGGGGTCGCAAATCCTTGCAACAGCTTGAAGCACAAAGCCTTTGGTAAATCGATGCTCGTCTATAAACTGGCGGATATCCTGGGGCTTAAACGGAAATGCAACCGCCTGCTTGTTCCAGTAAAGTTCCAGTACTTTCAGAGGTGCTGAAGGTGAGCAAAGTGATTTTTCAGAAGTGATTCCTTGTTCGAAGGCGGCAGATACAACAGGGTCGTTGATGGCCCATTTACGAATGTTCATGGATGCTCCTCTGAAGATCTCAATTATCTCTTTGTGCGTTTGAATATCTTCTTCAGTGGTGTCGGCGCCAATGAGATGATCGTCCATATATATGGAGTCTTGCAATATCCGAGCTGTCGCAGGAGAGCGATATTCTTCGGACTTGAATTGGTGCTTCACGGCAGCAGTCAGTAGGAAAGGGCTTGAAGTAGCTCCAAAGGGCACTCTAGTCATTCTACAAACTTCTATTTCCGGCAGTGGGCTGTCTACTTGGGGTGAAGTCGTGAACCGCAAAAAGCGAAGCGCATCTCTGCCTCGTTCTCGCAGGCCAATTTGTAGGAACGCGTTCTCAACATCCGCGTTCATCGCTATCTTGTATCGTCGAAAACGAAACAGTAGCGACAATACGTCGGGATTTAGATTTGGGCCAGCTTGCAGATTATCGTTCAAGGATTTTACACTGGATTCGTGAGACGTAGCATCGGAATACGATGCGTACCTTTGTAATAGATCGGCCCTCATATATCACAGCTCGACGTGGCATATAATAGCGGTCCGAGCGGATCCTCTTATTTTGGCGGTACTTTTTCAGCCGATCCTTCATCGAGATACACTCGAATAGTCGCATCGTACCGTTTTAAAAGCACGCTGCCCTTGTTAAGCTTCTCCATCCAACTGTGCAGACGTTTGGTTGCAACTGCGTAGTTTTTACCCAGGTCAACCCTTTCCTTCCACGGAAGCGCGACTTCGTATCGATTGTCTTTCTTCTTGCTGTTTTTCTCAAAGTTTTTCATCACCGAATCGGCGACCGTCGCCTTTTCGTATTCGGTCTTGATACCGATACTTTATAGATCCCAGAAATGAGTCAAAAGTTTTGAGCTATCTTGCTCTGTGACCGTTGCTCGAAGGACTGCAAAACTGACACACTGGATTACGTCTGCTGCAACAAATAATGGGCCTTGTACAGCCCATTCCAGCCTAGTCTCGACAGCTTTCAGCTTTTCGCACTCATGATTTACGGTACCAGTCACTAGGTCCCAGTAATAGTTGATCCAATGAGGATCGCAATCTGCTTGTCTTCTACCCTTGTAGAGAGAATACTTGCGTATCCAAATGCATCTTGTTTATTGCTCTAAAAACGTCTTCTTCTGGTACCGGAATGCATTCAGTGCATATTGTCACGTGGTCGTGACGTTGACCCAAGCAGCAGTCCGTATGTTCAAGATGAAACTGTATTAGGCCGAACTTGTGGCCGGTAAACTGAAAGTCAGATTACAGCAATACACACTGGCACTGATAGCGGCGAACGGAGCGTCGGCCGTTGATTAACTGACAAGCGGTGAAGCGCGTCCGCATTTATACGCGTGTCATCGAATATTCCAGTCTTGTCACTGGTTGTCGCGAAAGCTCTGGAATAAGCTCGCGTGTTCGCGTCTTGCTCGCAATCTTAACACAACGATCTACAATAAACGCGAAGCTTCTAGAAAAATGAGGCGTGGTTTCCGCTGAGCATTGCTTACAGACTTTGTGGGCGTAAACCGAATACAACACAAGTATAATACAAAACGCGCGTGGCAATGCTTACCTCTGAAAAAGCATCGTCCCGATGCTTAAAACAGAACACGGGGGGGGGGGGGGGGGGCTTCATGCAACAACAAATAACAATCATAAAGCAAGAAATTACAATACAAACAATAAGCCCAAGCACGAAAGTACAATAATAAAGCAAAAAGTGCAGTCTTCAGGTTCACTAACGCGCCTAATACGGCTTGAAGCGCACGACATGGACGACTTCAGGTCGCGCACGGCGCCGCTGAGAGTTCGTAATGCCGTCAGGGACAACCTCGTAGTCGAGTGCGCCAAGACGTCGAAGTACCCTATAGGGTCCGAAGTATCGTCGAAGAAGCTTCTCGCTAAGTCCCCGTCGGCTAACTAGCGTTCCAGACCCATACACGGTCACCGGGTTGGTATTCCATGTGGCGTCTTCGAAGGTTGTAGCGACGGCTGTCGGTCTTTTGCTGGCTCTGGATGCGCAGACGCGCGAGTTGTCTGGCTTTTTCGGCGCGCTGAAGGTACACGGTGACGTCGACGTTTTCCTCGTCGGAGACATTGGGCAACAGGCGTCGAGCGTCGTTGCCGGGGTCCTTCCGTAGACCGATCCATACGGCGTCATCTGCGTCGTTTCTTGTACCGCCGTGTTGTATGCAAAGGTTACATACGGAAGGATGGCATCCCACGTCTTGTGCTCGACGTCGACGTACATGGCCAGCATATCGGCGATGGTCTTATTTAGACGCTCGGTGAGACCATTGGTCTGCGGGTGGTAGGCGGTGGTCCGGCGGTGACTTGTTTGGCTGTACCGCAGGATCGCCTGCGTTAGGTCCGCTGTAAATGCCGTACCTCTGTCGGTAATGAGGACCTCTGGGGCGCCATGACGCAGTACGGTGTTCTCGACGAAGAACTTGGCTACCTCGGCTGCACTGCCCTTGGGCAGCGCCCTTGTCTCGGCGTAGCGGGTGAGGTAGTCCGTTGCTACGACGATCCATTTGTTTCGGAATTCGACGTCGGGAACGGCCCCGGTAAGTCCATGCCGATTTGCTGGAACGGTCGGCGAGGTGGCTCGATGGGTTGCAGGAGTCCGGCTGGCCTAGTGCGTGGTGTCTTCCGTCGTTGACAATATCGGCAGGTCTTCACGTAGTGAATGACGTCGGCAGTGAGGCGAGGCCAGTAGTACTTTTCTTGTATCCTCGCGAGCGTACGGGAAAATTCAAGGTGTCCAGCCGTCGGGTCGTCATGCAGAGCGTCCAGAACTTCGGGACGTAACGCTGAAGGTACTGCGAGGAGGGAGTCGGCCCGAAGTGGCGAGAAGTTTTTCTTTAGGAGAATGCCATTGCGCAAGAAAAACGATTCCAGTCCTCGTCTGAATACCTTTGGAGCCATGGCGGCCTTGCCCTCGAGGTATTCTATAAGACCCTTGAGTTCCGGATCGGCTCGTTGTCGTTCAGCGAAGTCATCGGCGCTTATGGTTCCCAAGAAGCAGTCATCATTAATGTCGTCCTGTGGCGGCGGGTCGACGGGGGGTGCGCGACAAGCAGTCGGCGTCAGAATGCTTTCGTCCGGACTTGTAAACGACGGTAACGTCGAATTCTTGAAGTTTGAGACTCCATCTTGCGAGACGACCTGAAGGGTCTTTCAAGTTAGCTAGCCAACACAAGGCGTGGTAGTCGCTCACAACTTTGAAGGGCCTGCCGTAGAGGTAGGGGCGAAACTTCGACGTAGCCCAGATGATGGCGAGGCACTCTTTTTTCTGTTGTTCAATAGTTGGCCTCTGCCTTGGATAGCGACCGGCTAGCATAACTGATAACCCTTTCAAGTCCGTCCATCTTCTGCACAAGGACGGCGCCGAGTCCCACGCTGCTTGCGTCGGTGTGCACTTCTGTTTCGCCGTGTTCGTCCAAATACGCAAGTAACGGAGGCATTTGCAGGCGTCGTTTTAGTTCTTGAAATGCTTCCTCTTGCGGTGTTTCCCACTTGAACTCGACGTCGGTTCTGGTAAGGTTAGTGAGTGGCTCGGCGATGCGGGCAAAATTTTTGACGAACCGCCTGTAATAGGCGCACAGGCTGAGAAATCGACGGACGGCCTTCTTGTCGGTGGGTGGCAGGAATGTAGCGATGGCGGCTGTCTTTTGAGGATCAGGGGCGTACTCCGGACTTGCTGATCACGTGACCCAAGAACAAGGGCTCCTCGTATGCGAAGCGGCACTTTTCAGGCGTCAAGGTGAGGCCGGAGGTCTTGATTGCTTGAAGTACTGCGTCAAGTCGCCGGAGGTCTTCGTCGAAGTTTGAAGCAAGCACAATGACGTCGTCCAGGTACACCAGGCAAGTCTGCCACTTCAATCCTGCCAGTACTGTGTCCATAACCCGTTGGAAAGTCGCAGGCGCCGAGGAAAGACCAAAGGTCATGACCTTGAACTCGAAGAGGCCGTCTGGTGTTATAAACGTGGTCTTTTCTGGGTCTCTCTCGTCGACTTCAATTTGCCAATAGCCGGTCTTGAGGTCCATCGACGAAAAGTACCTCGCGTTGTGGAGCCGATCGAGGATGTCGTCTATCCGTGGGAGAGGGTACACGTCCTTCTTCGTTATTTTGTTCAGGTGGCGATAATCGACGCAGAAGCGTAGGGTTCCGTCCTTTTTCTTCACTAACACCACGGGTGACGCCCACGGACTCTTTGAAGGCTGGATGATGTCGTCGCGTAGCATTTCGTCGACTTGTTTCTTTATTTGTAAACGTGGCTTTTTGGGCTAGTTGGTTATACGATTCAAAACGGGGCATAGCGCTAATACACACGGACGAGCATGAGACAACAGGACAAGCGCTAACTTTCAACTGAATTGTTTATTTCGGAAAGTAACGGTATAAATAGATCCGTATGCAAAAAGATTCCTCTCATCACACATGAAAACGTGCCGCATCAAGAAAGGCCAATTCATTTTCAGTAAGCGCCACCGACGGGCAGCTGACACAACTATCACCTGTCCTCGTGATCAGGGCGGCTTCAACAATCTCTCTCGTAGTCTTATCGGCATTCCTATATAACACGGTGCAATCTTCGAACAACGCTTCACACCCACAATCATTACAATGCACCGACACATGCCCATCTCGATATCTGCCCACCTTCTGCTTATGTTCCCTTAGCCTATCGTTTAAGCATCTCCCCGACTGCCCAATGTAAACCTTGCCGCAAGAAAACGGGAAGCGATATACTACATTACTTACACATCAAACAAATGGAGAGTGATGCTTCTTCACACATTCTGCGCGTTTCTTGGCTAACGGGTCTGTGGTCTTGCAAAGCTCATCAGTTTTTTGTGGGGCGGAAAAAAGCACATCCACCTTAACCTTCCGGCCAATTTTCTTTCGGGCGTGTGACACGTTGTGAATGTACGGCACGACCACCTTTTTCATTCCATCAGAACTGTTTTCACCAGTTCCAATTTGTCTATTTGACTTTTTTAGTGCACTTTCTGCTACTGAGACAAGTACATGGTCGGGGTAACCTGCTAGTGAAAGGCGCTCCTTCTGATTAACAAAACTACTAGTCAACTTATGGGGGCATGATTTGCGAAGCGCGTTGTCAAAACAAAGAATTAGCAATTGCTCGCTTCACCAGCTTAGAATGGGATGATTGATACGGAAGCAGCATCTTGTTGTCACGAGGGTGATAATCCCAACACACATGATGTTCAAGCAGACAAATTCTGAGGTCTAGAAACTGAATGGCATTGTTAACTGGTAGCTCATGTGTTATCACCAGAGTGTCAAGATGATGGGTGAAAAGATCAACTACATCACTAACATGCTGAGTGGAGTCAAACAAAACAAGGTAGTCATCCACGTATCTGAAGACTTTTGTGATTTTTTACCGCTGACATGCATGCTTCGATTCCTCTGTCGTAATGAGGCAAGAAAATATCACTTAAAATTGGTGCCAGACGCGACCCAATACAAACACCTTCTTTTTGAAGATAGATCTGTCCATCACATTCAACATAGGTTGACCTTAAATAAAACATAAGAAGTTCCAAGAACCTGCTAGCCGACATGCCTGTCTTTGTTTGAAACGGGATTACTCCAAAATGGTCAATATATTCTTCAACACACGACAACAGCGGTTTCTGAGGCATGGAGTAATATAAATCTTTTACGTCAATGGAGCAGGCTGAAATACCTTTGTCAGTGTTCTTTCTTAGGAACTGCACCACATCATTCGAGCTTTTAACAACGAACGGATCATCAATGCGGAACATGCGGAGCACATCCTGAAGAAACCCGCTCAGTTCTTTCTGCCATGTGCCTATCTCCGATACTATCACCCTAAAAGGCCATCCCTGTTTGTGAGTTTTCACGGAGAACATTACCTTCAAATGAAGGTCATCACCTTTGTCTAGGCACTTTGCGAGCTTGTCTAACTTGAGATCAGAGCATAACTTTTTTCCCTTCCGCTTTCACTTTTTTCAACGAAACATTAGCACATCCCTTCATTACAGAATTCACTGCTTCATGTGCTTTTGTTGCAAACTCACCTTCTGTGAGGACAACAAATCCACCATCTTTATCGGCTGGCAAAACGCACAGGGAATTGTCCTGCAGAAATTGTTGCACTCGACGAACTGGCTGGTGGTTCGATGAAGGCCTCTTTCGGGACACCACACTGACACATTCATTCACGAGACTGTCAGCATCACTGTTCGGTGCTGCTCTGGCTACACGTCTTGCGATGGAAATTAGCTCGGGGGCTGACTTCCTCGGTGGCGAACTTGGGACCAAGGCTTAGCGTCTTTTTGACGTAGTCAGGAAGGCGAAGATCCTCCGATGTCTTGACAGCCTGGCTAGGAGCGTGACGAACCTTCGGTAGGCCAGCTCACAAACTTGACAAAGCCACTGACCACATCCACTCTGTCGTGCGATCCGTGATGCGACGAAATTCTTGGGTTCGACAGTAGGCTTCCGAATTGTGCCTAGCAGACAACCCGATTCCCTGTTGCAGGATACTCCTGTAGATCCTGGCCTGTCGTTGCCACTCTGACCTGAGGATTTTGCAAATCCTCATTCCATGACTGAATGAGGGCGCAAAGCCGCCGAACAGTAGCTTAACTTCCTCAGGAAGAACTTTCGCCTTGATGTGGAAGGAAAGCGTTCTGGCACGGCAAGTGGCAATGGCGATGAGGGGGAACTACTGCACAGGGATCAGAAATACTACACGCAAAAGAGCCCGAGGTACTAGAAATAAAGTTTGTCAACGTGGCTTTTTTGGGCTAGTTGGTTATACGATTCAAAACGGGGCATAGCGCTAATACACACGGACGAGCAAGAGACAACAGGACAAGCGCTAACTTTCAACTGAATTGTTTATTTCGGAAAGTAACGGTATAAATAGATCCGTATGCAAAAAGATCCTCTCATCACACATGAAAACGTGCCGCATCAAGAAAGGCCAATTCATTTCAGTAAGCGCCACCGACGGGCAGCTGACACAACTATCACCTGTCCTCGTGATCAGGGCGGCTTCAACAATCTCTCTCGTAGTCTTATCAGGCATTCCTATATAACACGGTGCAATCTTCGAGCAACGCTTCACTCCCCACAATCATTACAATGCACCGACACATGCCCATCTCGATATCTGCCCACCTTCTGCTTATGTTCCCTTAGCCTATCGTTTAGGCATCTCCCCGACTGCCCAATGTAAACTTTGCCGCAAGAAAACGGGAAGCGATATACTACATTACTTACACATCAAACAAATGGAGAGTGATGCTTCTTCAAACCTCCTCTCCCCCTCTCTCTGCGCATCCCTCCCCGCGGCAACCACACCCTCACTGCGCATGCGCCTCCCCTCCTCTCCCCCTCCTACGCTCCCCCTCTCTCCTCTAGGCATCCCTGCCCAAGGCGTCCACACTCCCATTGGGCATGCGCGTCCCCCCTCTCTCTCCTCTCCTATGCTCCCCCCCCTCTCTCGCCTCGCGACGCAGACGCAGGCAGTGTCTGCTAGCGAGTTTCTTGGTTGAAAAAATGTCGTCAAAAGACGATAGTCTTGTGCCGGAGGTACTCCTATGTTTTGCCTTCCCTCAGACAGCGCCTACTCTACGTTGAATTGTCCGCATCTGGCTGGCATTGATATAATAAAGGCGGTGCTGCGCGAGATATGGACGCCATCAAAAAACATGAGCTTGTGCTGAACCAAGGGCCACTGCCAGCGGCTGCGCTTTGTCGGCAAAGCGCTTTTTTCGTGCAAAGCGTCGCAGTTCATGCACAGCTTCGAATTGTCAGCACAGATTAAAAGACACTAGGGTCTTTAGAATTACGTGTCTGTGTATTTTCTAATAAAAGAACACACGACTTGATACTAACATATTAATGTTGCGCCTCAGGTATGCGTAGTATTTGCTTTTTGATCGAATATGTTCACAAGTATGAACGAAAACACCAGTTCAAGATTGCTGGGCGTTCAGAAATTAGTTAAACTTTGGCCCTGTAGCTAGCTGAATCGGGTAACGGACAGACCGACAGACAGCCAGACAGACCAAAATTTTTGCGTTTAAGTATCTCAAGAAAGACTATCGCCTTTAAAAAGTCATGCTGCAGAATAAATGCAACAAAAAGCATGTTGTGGCAGTCAGTCAGTCAAGAACTTTATTGAAAGGTCCTGAGGAGCTTAAGCTGCCGGGCGATCCATGAGGGACACCCTTGCAGCCGCTACTGTAGGCGACGCCCGAGTCGGGGCGGGAACGTGGAGGCGTTCCGCCAGTTCTTGGTCCCTCTGGACTGCCTTTAGTTGGTGGTGGAGCTCAGAGCTTCTGAGTGCCCCTTCCCAGTCGGACTCACTGGAGAGAGGTCCCTGAGGTAACGCGGGACAAGATGGCTGGGCGTTCAGAAATTAGTTAAACTTTGCCCCTGTAGATAGCTGAATTGGGTGACAGACAGACAGACAGAAAGAAAGACCAAAACTTTTGCGTTTAAGTATCCCAAGATAGGCTATCGTCTTTAAAACCGATTGCTCTCGCTGCACAACCGTTCACTGGCCACCCCGTATATATGGCACCTGGATCTTGACCTGCAGGGTGGTGCCGGTGGGAGATTTCTCCTGTGCGTTGTTGAAAAATAAAAATTCGCAGCGTGCGCGTTGACTAAAACCGGAATGCGGGTCTCTGTGTCCAGTCGGAGTCATCTGTCTCTCATTGCCCATTAATAGCGATTGGCATGTTCCAGTAGGAAACACCGCCGCATCACTGCGTGCTTTGCGCCTCCCCAGTTTTCTCTCCTGCGCAACGCTCCGATGAGCGCCAGCGTCAACGCCACCGCCAGTGTACGCGTTAGCGCCCGCTGCTTCACACCTACACATGGTTCCCTTTAGCGGGATATGGTATAATTTTAGATGCGAAGCATCTTATGCTCGGGGCTTTGTCCGTCCCTCCCGCATCCCGCGTCCCCCCGTCCCGCGTTCCGCGCCCGGCCACTTTCATGAAGTAGGGAAGCACCCATTAGGCGAACCAGAACACTGTAGCAATATGAAGGCCGTCAACCACTACTACAGTCATCAGAGTCATGACCGAGAGCACAGAGAGGCTGCTTAGCAATGGCTAGGCAGGTGGTGTCTGTCACCCAGGTTGACCTCATTCCTTGATCTTGCTTGCAAGTGTTTGGAGGGGGCTTCCCGCGTCCTTCCCGCGTTCCAACACCACCACAGCGTACGCGCGTCCCCTCCGCCTCTCTCTCCTACGCTCACCCCCTTTCTCTCCTCTAGGAATCCTCTACTCTACGGAGCGACCCCCCGCGTCCCACACCCCCCAAAGTCCCATGCGCGTCCCCTCCCCCTATCCTCTCCTACGCTCACTCCCTTTTTCTACTCTAAGAATCATGTACTATACGGAGCGGCGCCCGCGTCACACATCCCCACAGCGCATGCGCGTCTTCTTCCCCTCTCTCCTCTAGGAATGGAGCGGCTCCGGCTTCCCACAGCGCATGCGCGTCCTCTCTCCCTCTCTCCTCTAGGAATCCTCTACTCTACGGAGCGGCTCCCGCGTCCCACACCCCCCACAGCGCATGCACGTCCTCTCCTCCAGGAATCCTCTACGGAGCGGCGCGCACGACACGTGATGTGACAGCTGCATACTCCGCTGGGGGCGCCACGGTAGTTCTGCGGTATGAAAATGAGGAAGCGCGCGCGCCTCATTCTCTCTCCTGTGCAGCGCCGCGATGAGCGCCCGGACCGCTGCCGTGAAATGACGGAGCGGCTCCCGCGTCCCACACCCCCACAGCGCAATGCACGTCCTCTCCTACGGTCCCCCCGTCCTCTCCTCTAGGAATCCTCTACGGAGCGGCGCGCACGACAGGTGATGTGACAGCTGCATACTCCGCTGGGGGCGCCACGGTAGTTCCGCGGTATGAAAATGACGGAGCGCGCGCGCCTCATTCTCTCTCCTGTGCAGCGCCGCGATGAGTGCCCGGACCGCTGCCGTGAAATGAGAGCGGCGACGTTCCTCCTGTTCAAGCTAATTATCTCCCCGCTGCTTCGCATCCACGCATGGTTCCCTTTAGCGGGAGATGGGGGAATTTTTTATTTCACCACTGCAAAAACGGCGCAAGAATAGCACATTATGCACCACTATGCCTTTGGTGTAGCTTAATGTTTTTTTAAAGACGATAGTCTTTCTTGGGATAACTCAGCGCAAAAATTTTTGTGTGTGTATCTGTCTGTCCGTCACCCAATTCAGCTAGCTACTGACGAAATTTTAACCTATTTCTGAACACCCAGCCATCTTGAACTGGTGTTTCCGTTCATACTTGTGAACATATTCGATCAAAAAGCGAATACAACGCATACCTGAGGCGCAACATTAATATGTATCAGGTCGTGTGTTCTTTTATTAGAAAATACACAGATACGTAATTCTAAAGACTCTAGTGTTTTTTAGGCTGTGCTGAAAATGCGACGCTGCGCACAAACTGCGATGCTTTGCACGAAAAAGCCCTGTGCCGACGATAAAGTGCTGCCGCTGGCAGTGGCCCTTGGTTCAGCACAAGCTCATGTTTTTTGAAGGCGTCCATATCTCGAGCAGCGCCTCCTCTACTTTATCAATGCTAGCCAGATGCGGCCAATTCAACGTAGAGTAGGCGCTGTCTGAGGCAAGGCAAAAGACAGTAGTACGGCCGGCAGAAGACTATTATCTTTCGACGACATTTGCAGCGAAGCACGCAAATACGCGGCCAATTTTTTTAAATGTCACTTCCTTTCCATGAAGCGGAAGTGCCAGATCGACGAGATTTTTTATAACAATAGGAATTATATGTAGGCTCTAGTAACAGTTTTAGGGGCGAAGCAACTTAGTGCCGAGACTTGTCCGTCCGTCCATCCGCGTCCGGTCGTCACGGGGAGATTCGTGGATGTGAAACAAGAAAAGCAGGTTTAACAATAGACTAATATCAATCATAAATGTGACGAAACGATATATAGCACCTAGAAGCACAAACATTTTATACTATTCGGCGACTTCAACTAACACTCGCGTTAAATTTACCAATTTCTCTTCTCGCCATACCTGGGTAGATATAAACTGTCAATCACCTGTGGCACATACCCGCATACCTGTGGCACATACCCGCCGATGTGAATAAAAATGGTTTACAATGGACGAACAACAATCATAATTGTCACGGAACAATATAAAACACCTACAAGCACAAACCCTTTATACTAGTTGGTGGCTTCAACGTAGACATTATGGACCTTAGGACCTAGCTTTGTCGTCGACTTTTTTAACACGAAAGTGTTTTATGCCGGGGTCCACCAAGATTTGAGTGACGTATTTCCGTCACGGAAATGACGTCGAAAAAAACACACATGATCAGAAGACAAAAAAAGTTCCGTCAACGGGAGTCGAACCTATGACCTCTAGGTCCGCGACAAGAGATCCCGGGCACGCTATCTACTGCGCCACGTCCACATACTTTGCAGGCTTTAAAAACAAGCCTTTTATATCTACCACTGTCCTCTCACAGTGCTCTTGCTAAGAGAAGTAATGCATTATGACCGTGAAATGCACGATTAGTTTCTTCAAAGCGTTGTTTCTCCGCGTCCGCCCATTCGGCGTGTTTCGAATAGTAAACGTGCAATTTTGCCGACGCATTAACACAATTCCAGGTGGCGACCTTACCCCTAGCATCCACACTCGTAGCATCCGTCCATACCAAAAATAGCTGTGCGACGCTCGAGTACGTCACGTGGCCGTAACTCCGCGTCCCTAGCCATGTTGGTAGCTCGCCCCGCGAAAAATTGCAGCCGACCAACGGGGATACACGACGCGCGTTGCGTTTCCCTCTGTTCGGGCAGCGTTGTTCAATAACTCTAACATGCCGCGAGTAGGCGACCTTAGCCCAAGTCACGGTGTAACCATGGCCCAAGTTCGGCAACCAATCATTGACACTCTTCTGGCTGTCACACCGCTTTCAATGACTCCGCTCTCACCGTACAGCTACCAGAAGCATCTGTGACCACAAGGGTTTCTTTAATCATTCATCATAGACGTTAGTCATCGGGATACAGATGTACCATCAAGCGTCAATGTGGATTCATACACGTTAAATGGTGCTATAACTGTCAACACACCAATAGACATTGATCAAGCTCTCTTACATCAACGTGCAGTAAACATTCGACTACTTCTGTATGGACACGTTTCACTTTCGTGTAGTACCGATTCCTATGATGAAGGGATCAACCATGTTTTATGTCACTTGATACATTATATGGGGCAACGTATCATTACTCACCCATACGATACCCAGAGCTTCGCCCACTCGTCATGATTCCCTTCGTGGAGATGTTTACATCGCTGGTGGTGTCAACATGAGGTTGACATCGTTAGCGCGACGCGAGGGCTGCAGACAATCGCGGATCAAGCGGACATGAAACGCGCCGTATCTTTACGTGATCCGTATCTTTCCGTATCTTTACCGTATCCCATGTTGGCGCCGGCGTCATTCAGGAATGCCAGCTCTCCTCCTTATGCATGGACATTATTTCCGAGTCATGTAAGCGGCTTCCACAGTGATGACGGCTGTCCGGGTGCGAGTAAATCATCTTTGCTTGCTTGAACACGAAAGTGCATCCACATGTGCTACAATACATTGCAAGAACCATCCTTTTCTTATCTAACATTCGACATGGTTTTGTAGGCGATCCGACAGACATCTGGCGGTTTGACCCACGTAGCAACCACCAGAGTTCAGAGGGTTTACACGGGGTTCTTCAAGAAATGTGTCCAAAATCATAAAAAATTACGCAATTGCGATACTTGTTCCATGCCTTAAGAATTACATCTTCTGTAGCCACAGGCATCTTAACATGGTCAAGACATCATTTAAGAGATAATTAAAAAATGTATCATAATTAACTTTTTCATTTATTAGAGTTAGGCAGTTCTGTCAAACGGTAGAATTGAAATCCGTCATGCAAGGAACCCATTGCATTTTTGACATTTTGAACAAGCTAGGTCGAATAATAATTGCGAAGTAGTGGAACTCAACTTCGCTGTTCCCTTTTTGGCAAAAACGAAACGTGAAAGAGTGCGACTGCCATATTCCTCTGAGACGTCCAGAATGAGTAAGCATCGTTATAAGTATCCATGAACAGATTTAGTTATGTGGGTGAGGGCTGCATTTGAACTTAGAGAACGCGTGGCGCACATACGCTAACGATCGCGGAAGAACCAGACACCTCTGTAATCCTTGCCTTGGACATTGACGTGATTCTGGTCGCCTGCTTGTTGCACTCATCAGTGCTTTGGTTTCGGTTTCACCATTGAATTTGGTTGAATTTCATTACGCCACAATAATTACTAGAGGTTCTTCTTGCTCTATTTCAAAGCTGCGATGAGTACTTCGCATGGACAACACTTCTCCCATTTGGCGTGACCACTCAACTCGATTGATTAAAAAAGTTAATTCGTTTGGCTTTCTTAATCACTGTCCTTAATGATGTCTTTAACGTTCTTAATATGATTGCGTTGTGAAGAAAAAAAATTGTGAAGACAAGCAGATATCGCATTTCCCAGATTTTTCAGAATTTTGGACACATTTCTTCGAACACACGGTATACATGAAGGTCCACGCACAATCCCCATATCCGTCGCTGTGCTTCATGTCCCAATCAGATTTTTGTTTCTTCGTAGGAATGCTTTCCTGACAAAATAACGAGTGCGCAGGAAATGACGGTGCCCGGTGGTGGTGCATTGTGCTCCGGCTTAGCAGTGATTATCATCCGTAGCACCTGTTCGCCGATTGGGTTCAAACTACTTACTTAACAATAAATCAAAGACAACGCCGATATTCATACCGACTTCATTCGCTCCCACAACCACCATGTTGCTGTCGGTCGCGGCCATTTTGCCTGTTTTGTGCTCCGCAGGTCGAGGATCTCGCTAGAGAGCCGCCGGTGAGGTACGCAACGGGTGATGGTGGCGCAACCTAAGCACCGAGATCTAGCATGCGCATTCCCTGCGTGCGCGAACGCACCCATCTCTCGTAGGTTCAGCGCATGCGGAGTCTTCATCCCTCTCAGGCGTTGCGTGCGCAAGGCTGTTATGCGCGGTAAACAAAAATGTGGTATTATATCCCGTCATACATATGTAGAGCAAAGAGACGAGACGGCGGCTGACGAGGCCGTGCCGTGGTCGCAGCTTTATTTGGGACGCTGGAGAAGCGGAGCGATAGCGGGTGCCGCGTCCAGCCAGGTCAAGAGCCTAGGCGTTCTAACCTGCGCTTGGCTCGCACATCACGAGCCACGCGGCTCACTTCTGTTTCATCGCGGCCAGCTGGCCAAGACTGGCGTGTCGCTACATGGGCTCCCCCCTAGCGCTTTGCGCGATCTTGAAGATGACCGAAGAAGAAAAGGCGACAAAAACCAATACTATGTAGTAGGCCTACATGGGCGGCAGGTCTAAATATGTCCGTTAGGAAGTCCGAGTCCTAGGGTTAAAAGGACTTGAGCCACCAAATCGATTTTGATAACGCCACTATCTTGGAAAAAGAGAAAAAACTGTCTGCAAGACACCACTTGGAATCCCTCCTGATTCAAACGACGGATAAGACATTGAAACGAAACGATGGAACCCTCCCTCTTATCTACGCCCGCAGCTTACGTCACATTTTAAAGCCCCCATAAACATCGCTTCACTCGTCCTCGCTTTCATTGTGAACAAGGCTCCCGTCAGGGGAGCCGAAACGTCTTTCTTCGTATTCCTTTTCATGGTCGGTGTCCTCCTTTTATTTCTATTATGTTACTTCCCGACCAGACGGGCTTCCGTCAAAAACCTCGACTTCAAAGGTTAAAAGGCATAGGGTCCTTGTCCTCGCTCAGGTGGGCGGCACTGGGAGCCGCGGAGCGGTCGAGGGTTGCGAGGGATGGACACTGATGGCAGAAACGATAGTGGTCGTCCGTAAAGGCGGGTGACGCAAGTCGCGTGCCCCCGACGTTGGCGTGGGAATCGGCGATGACCTGACGCCGATTGAAGCGTTGAGCGGCATCCGTGGTGCTGGAATGAGGACGCAGGCCGACGGATGCTGGAACGTGGCGTAGTAATGTGCGCACGACGCGTACCGTAGGTGGTGAGCTGCACAGAAAGTGACGGGGAGGCGTTCGAGATGCGGCGTTCACGGTGATGGTGGAACAAACGTCGTCGTCGGTGCAACGCCGACCGCTGATGTGTAGAGCACCAATACCAGTGTTCCTTTTTGAGCGGCATCCGTGGTGCTGGAATGAGGACGCAGGCCGACGGATGCTGGAACGTGGCGTAGTAATGTGCGCACGACGCGTACCGTAGGTGGTGAGCTGCACAGAAAGTGACGGGGAGGCGTTCGAGATGCGGCGTTCACGGTGATGGTGGAACAAACGTCGTCGTCGGTGCAACGCCGACCGCTGATGTGTAGAGCACCAATACCAGTGTTCCTTTCCCATTTGACGATATGTCCAAGGGTGCCTTCGCGGCACTTGTGCCTTCTTGCGGTAGATGCATGCACCATTAAGTAGGTCGGAAGAGCGGGTTGTATGGCTGCCCGTGTATTTGGCTCCAGGTACGATGACTTCGTCGTCCTTGAGTCACAGGCAGCAGACACGCGAAGTCGTAGTCAGGTGTCGACATACTTGGGGCCGGGGCGCTTACATTTTCGGAGCTTGGCCTGGTAAGAAGGGTGTCGTGCAAAGGAGGCGCAGACTCCGCCGTAGGATTGGACCTTGAGCCAGTGGTCGTGGAATATCCTCGTGAGTCCGATGACAACCAGCAAGCGCGCAGGGCAGCATGCTGATTGACTGCTTGCGTGGCTCTAGTAGCATACGCGAGTGGTTCCAATCCTGGCTGATCCGGTGCGTTGTACGCGGTCGTCGCCTCCCTAGTGGGAGGCTCGGCGGTTGTACCCGAGAAGTCAGCTGCTGATGTGTTGGCAGATCCGATGCCGTGCAGCGCAACAACGGGTTCCGGGTCCGTGGGGTGAGCGGTGTCGCGGGCTTGCACAGGTGTTGGGACAGGCATGGACTCTGCAGGCGGATCAGCTGGCTCATAAGTGATCGTAGAATCACCCAGCGCAGACAGTGCAGCAGAACAGGCCTCTGCAGCGAATCCGACGGTGCACAGTGCAGTGGCCGGCGTCGTATCCGTCACGGAGAGAGGTGGCAGAACCGGCACATCGAAAGTGGGAGCCGTAGACTCCGGGGTTGTGGGTCGCCCTGTCGACAGGTAGGCTGACGTGGGAGTGTGGTCACCGTCACCTGTGTAGCCGTTTGTCAGCAGGGCAACGGTCTGGACTGGCCGAGATGCCGGGAGGCGTCGAGGTAGATGACTAGTTGGCATGTCGTGGGGTCGCTTTTGGGAGAAGGACGATGTGCGATCCCGTAAAACTGAAGCACTGCGTCGCGCAGATCATCATAAGGGCGAAAGCCCCACGAGAAGTACGTGAGGTGGCGTTTGAGGTCAGGTGTAAGATGGTATTCCAGTACCTGAAACATGAATTCTTGGAGCCATATGCCGTTGAGCTCCAAGGCCGCCTCGAACTCATCGAACCATGACTCCAGGTGAGAGGTTCGGAACGGTGGCAGCGGTGGGTCGAAGTGCGGCTGCAAGGCGTGAGCTGGCTGGAATATGGCCGCGGAGCTCAGTGGCAGCGGTGCGGCGCAAGTCGCTTGTCCGTGTGTCACCACTTGTAGAGCAAGGAGACAAAACGGTGGCTGACGAGGCCGTGCCGTGGTCGCAGCTTTATTTGGGACGTTGGCGAAGCAGAGCGATAGAGGGTGCCGCGTCCAGCCAGGCCTACGCGTTCTAACCTGCGCGTGGCTCGCTCGCACATCACGAGCCACGCTGCTCACTTCTATTTCTTCGCGGCCAGCTGGCCAAGACTGGTGTGTTGCTACACATATGTAGTCTTCGACGGCACAAACACGGTTAACCTTTACCTTACGAAAGGGCGTTCTGTTGCATTACTGATAGTTATCGTTGCACTCTTCAACTGTGGTGAGTATTTCCAATTTATTACAAGTTTGACAACAGTCAATATGAATCGAAATGAGAGCCTCCAGATTATAGTGTAAGGCATACTATAGGTCAAAGTACGGGTGCGCTTTGGCCTCACTAACAATAACAATTTCACCAAATTACGAACTCTCTAACGCCCGATTACCTACGAAAAAATCCCAAATACGCAGTACATCCTGAGCAAAACAAAAAACCGCCAGGCCTGCGCAGAAGGCGCAGGACAGCCACAGCGAAAGCTGGGAGAGCGGCCTTTAGCCTTTTTTAAACACTCTTGGGGCTACAAACCCAATTGCATGGTACCCACTACGCTATAAATCGTCATAATTTTTGTGTAGTGGAGAAGCGTCTACTATGCCATTCTTCGTCATTCTTCAGAAAAGCGCGGTGCCCGCTACACTCTTGTAACGAATTATGTGCGCTTTGTTGATGCTGTGGCTGACGACGATGAAGAATTAGGCCTCAGGCTTTTGTAATGGGTTGGAGCATTGAACGACCCACTCGTTACGCAATTCGCACTGTGTGACGCCTGGTTCTTACTTTGCTGCTCTAAAACGCTTTACAACACACGTTAACGCGATTCCTTACCCGATATTAAGCCTGCCTAGGGTCAGTTTGCACCGCAGTTTCAAGCAGTGGCGTAGCTCAGTGGTAGAGGGCTGGGCTGCCACGCAGAGGACCCAAGTTCGATTCCCATTTTGTAACAGGTGTTTTTTATTCATTTAGTTTTTTTCTTATTTCGCGCGATATTGGTTACGGACACCGGCGGCGGCGGCGGACAACTACGGCGCAGAAACGGCCCTTGTTGTGATCTCATAACAGCTTTCGCTGTAAAAAGGCCAAGCCTGCACGGCACACACAGCACACTCACAGCGAAAGCTCGAAGAGGGGGCCTCTCTAGAGCCCGTCGTTAACTCCCTTGGAGCGAATATACAAGTACGCTTGCTAGGTACCCGCTACGCCATATATCATCATACTTTTCGCAAAGTAGGGAAGGACCCCCCTATGCCATTATTCGTAATTCTGCGGAGAGGCGTGGTACCCGCTTCACATCCGTAAGGCATTAGTGCACATTGTTGCTGCTGTGGGTGCTGATGATGTAGAAGTATGGCTGAGCACGATGTAATGAGTGGGAAGCTTTATTGGACCGATTCGCTACGCAATTCGCATTGTCTAACGCATGGTTGTTAATTTATTCTTCTACCACGATATAATATATCCATTAACGTGGTTTTTTACATGACATGACGCCTGTACTGGGTCTTTCTGTTTTGGGTACGTCTTTCAAACTATGGGGGGTTCGGTGTCTACTCCAGGCAGAAGGCCCTCGCAGATGCCAAAAACAAACGAAAATTATTTATTAGTCTAAACTTTAATGGCGTTACGGTGGCACGAAAACACAAACTTCCAACAACCACTTCCAACGAACAACCTATACGCCGGTGCCTCTATCCCTGGCCCGGCGGACCGCACGCCGCGCACACGGGCACACCCACCAAACGTTCGCCGGCCACTGCCCCCGGACCGTCCGCTGTGCTGGATTATCAAGCATTCGCACTAGTAGGGACATGCGCAGTGGTGCTCGCTGCTGCTTGTTGTCACCGGCGCAGTGGGTGAGGGCGAGGGTGGTTATCCGCGATCCCCACACATTCCCCCCTCTCCATAAAGGACGTCGCCTCACCCCCCTTCCTTGAAGGCACCCATGCTCTTCGCGGTTGCAACATCATCAGCTCCGGTTTCCGTTGTAGGCTTGCGCAAGGTGCCGCCGGGCTCGTGCTTCGTTCGGTCGACCGCGAGCATCTTTTCGTTCAGTTCGATGCAGTGCTAATGAGAGGTGCACATGTCGACTTTCTTGGCGGCGCTCGTGGTCATGACGCTGTAAATGCGGGCGCAGGCGTCTTGTCCGTAGTGCCTATCTTCGCGGACACTACCTTGCTGTGCTTGCAGCACATCGCCCTGAGATCAGCTGCCCGCTTGGTGTCCGCGTTGCGCGTCGTCTGGGTAGCCGCACCATATACACTTCTCGGCGCAGAGGCCCTCTGCGCCACGGCTTTGAGGTCTACGGCAGCACGCTTCTTGGTCTCTGCCGCAGCTGCTGCTGCAGCTGTACTTGTATCCATTGTCTGGGTTGCAGTAGCTGCGGCTAGTGTTGGCGTCTCCACCCTCGCATTCTGCTTCGACGCAGTGACCTGGTTCTCCTCTGTGTCGCCATCTTTCACCTTCCTCTGCGGCTCGTATTTCGACGCCAGCACGCTCCCTTGCCCAGCCGGAAGCGTTGAAACTTCACCAGAGCCTTGGCCTTGTCTTTAGTCCGTGCTCGATTCGGCATGCCATGTGGTGTCGGCGCCGGCACCAGCGACAGGTCTCGATGTCTGCCCGCTCGTACTCTCACTCGTCGCGGCGAGTTGATCCTCCTCCTCCGCGACAGCGTGCAAGACGTGATCGTCGCCGCCTACGAATGTGGCCTGCTCGGTCCCGCGACCAGCGTCTTCGTCCCACTCCAGCCGCTGCATGACCCGCAGTGAGGACCGCTGCTCACCTCCCTGCTAAGTACGCTGCGGACGCCGCGTCTCCCGTCTCTCCACGCTGTGCAGAACCTTGCTGTTGCCAGGTCGAGGCGCTCCATCGTCTCCAGGAGGTTCTTCAGTGCAGCCTCCATGCTTGCCGGAGCAGACTTTCCTCGCGTCGGGCTCCAGATATGGGGGTTCGGTGTCTACTCCAAACAGAACCCTATTGTAAAACCCAGTGGCACTGTCCCAGCGACATACCTGATTACTGGACCAGTGCGGCGCTGGATTCTGGGACGCTGGTACGCTGCACGAGGCACACTTGACGCTAGCGCGCTGCACACTAGGACACCCGTTATGTGCGAAGATCGGGCTTTTAAGTTGTTTTTAAAAATGTTGTCTATGCCCACATCGTAATTAAGGCTGAAACACGAGCACTGCGACAAAAAAAACAAAAAAGTTAAAGAACGAGCGCGCGGGCACTACCTTGACGCACCACTCATTGTGAGTTTGACACGCTACCCGCTACGCCAAACTTAAAAGACGAGGTTGCAGCTATTTTTTCTTCATGTTATAACTCATTCCGGTATCCAATAGTTTATTTTTTGTTTGAAAACGTAGATTAAGGTGTCTTTGTGCTCGCGCCAACCTAACAGGAGAATGTTTGTTCGTTATGGGCTGCCTTGGACCAGAACGTTTACCTGGCATGTTTTGAGGCAAAACTTATTATTGTAATCGCAGATGTGTTGCGGCAATCGCACTGCCTCGCTTAGCGATTAGTCATACCCATGTAGAAAACATCGTGCATCTGAACTCCTCACTGAACACTGTAGTTTTCGTTGCCTCTTGGGAAATATTTTCTGTCCTCTTGTTGATGTGCCACGTACTACAGCTGCAGTAGTTCACTGTAGCCGAAACGACCAGCAGGTTTAGGACCGTACTTCATGTGCCACGGTCTCTGTGAAGATCGTGGATATTCAATTACGAAAGTTGAATAACCGTCCAAACGTTGTTTCGATCATAACCGACCCAAGCGAGGCCATATTTACACCTTCGACTACACAAATCAGAAGCAAAAAACGCCGAGATTGAGCATTGCAGCGGCAAACTGCTGCCGGTGACGTGCGGCTTTGTGCGGTAGGAGCCGGAACGACTGACTGCTAGAATAGGTTGATCTTGATTATTAGACTAATCCTACTGTCATATGGTGTTGTGTTTCGAATGATAAGTTCTTTCGATGCGGTTTATAAACTACATTGACGACACTCGATCACACTTCAGAGAAAACGCACGCGCGCGCGGGCGCAGGCGCTCGTCCGATGATTGTTTTAGCGTACACGCACATCCATCGCCTAACTAAAACCAAAGCTATATATGTGTAGTACAAAGAACCGCACATTTTGAAAATATTCGGTAAATTTTACGCTCGACATCTCGCGATCCATTATGAAGTCTTATCGAAAGTCCACCGCGCGCGCCTAGATTCTTCGAATGTGCCACCGTTGTTCCCAGTGTGCGGACAGACACCGTACAGCGTGACCAGTGCCTCCCAGCGCGCTGTAAGACACTGGGCCACGCTGTACAGTGTGCCCCAGTGGCTCCCAGCGTGCTGTAGTGCACCGGGACACACTGTACAGCGTTTCCAGTATCACCCAGCGCGCTGAAAAGCACTGAGAGACTCTGGAAACGCTGTTTTTTTTTCGATAGGGAAGCAGCTCGCAGATGTCCAAAAAACGAAAATCATTCGACTGAAAACTTTACCGGTGTTACGGTGGCACGAAAACACAAATTTCAAACAACGACTTCCAACGAACAACCTACACGCCGCGCACACGAGCACTCCCACCAAACGTTCGCCGGCCACTCACCCCGGACCATTCACTCTGCTAGCTTATCAAGCATTCGCACAAGTAGGGACATGCGCAGTGGTGCTCGTCGCTGCATATCACCGGGGCAGTGGGTGAGGTCGAGGTGGTTATCCGCGATCCCCACAAAAAATTGCCGTGAGAGTGGGATAGAATACTCGACTCCCATGCCAAGAGCCTGGGTTCAAATCCCGCTCGATCCTCGATGTTAAAAGCGGAGCTGTGTAAGCCGCCATTCCTATGAAAATCCCCCCTACCAGATTCAGCAGGTGCCGAGGCAAGGAGCCGGGAAGAAGGCGGGAGGCGAGCGTTAAGCGACAACTCTGCTCTGCGAAGTAGAGAGGAAGAAGGAAAGGAGATGAGATGTGGAGAGCAGGAGAAAAAAAATAATAAATTTTTTTTGCCAAGGTGGGATTGGAACCCAGGTAGTCACGGTCGGAAGATGAGCGCCGTAACTACTCGGCTATCAAGGCATGGTAGCAGGACAAGCATTCACATGAACTATATATCTTTTCTATGGGTGAAAAAGGAGACCAAATAAAGAGAAAGAAAGATTGAAAGACCGAATAAGTTGAAGCATAGAAAGAAATAGGGAGAAATAAATCCTAGCATAGCC